>CAJPEV010001162.1:0-75308 GCA_905338385.1 Darwinula stevensoni
TACAATAATTATAAGCCAGAATTTGATTCTAGGGGGGTCGATTTTCATCTTCCCTAAGTACCTTAATTGGACTGATCTCTCACCAGATTTTCCAGACCATTTTGTCTCCTGTTCTTCAGGCGTAGCTCAATTTCACGCATCCTCTTCTCAATCTCTTCTCCGGTCTTCTCAGTCCAGTTTACATCGTCAAGGTCCTCTTCTGGGGCGATGGGGCTCGTAGCTCGTATCGAGCTCGTAGGGGAAACGCGGTTGCTCCCCAAACATGAGCTCATGAACTGGAGCATTGGACTTTCCACCTGTACCCTATCGTGACGCTCCTGGGGTGTGTCTCTCAATCATCGCCTGGGTCAGTCATGTGAGCAGTCAGCTTCATAATTAATCTCTAGTCGTATCTCTCAGTGAGCCCTGCGGACACATGAAATTAATTATATCGACTATCAAGAACTGCGTGGTAATCCTTGCAGCTACAAATAAATGCAATGCATTTATGACAAGCCTTACCGCTAGTCTGTGGATGATAGACCGAGAAAATGACAGATATCCAGAATGTACTTCTTTATCCTAAGAAGCTCTCTGTTGGCGTCATTCAACTGTTTGCTGAATTCCCTGCCTTTGTCGTGTAGAAGATTTTCCATGACCCCAAAGCGAGAAATGACGTCCATCAGACATTCCGCCACAGAAACAGCCATCTTGTCGGCAATCGGGTACGATTCGGCCCATCTGATGGAAGACGAAGATGGAAGAGTGTTTCAGATAGAAATAGATACACTATACCCATAAAACATTGAAAAATACATACATATATCTGTGTATTTTTTACATGTATGTATCTATAATATAATTTTCATGACGATATTCAAATATTCTGCAAAAACGCAGAGGTATGAATTTCCCTGCATTGAGGCGTTGAGTGGGCCAACCAGATCAACGCCCCAAAGGTGGAAGAGGCGAGAGGATACCTTTACGGTCTGCAGCTTGGCGGGTGCTGGATTGTTCATGGAGTTCGCCTTTTGGCACACAATGCGGGACGAACGAAACCTGTAAAGAAAGAGAAGCGGTAAAAAGGTGAATGAGTAAAAAATGCAGAAACAAATTTGCTAACGCCTTAAGGACATCACCATGAGAATAATTATTTTAAAAAAGCATGAGGCAAACCTCTTCACGTCGCAAGTCATGTTCTTTCACCAATGCTTCTCAAGCATACTAAAAGTCGCGTTCATTCCGAAGTGCCCACCACCGATTCCGCGACGGTAGAGATCCAAGACGAGATACATTTTTTCTTCCCCGACGATCACCTTCTTCGGTTGGGCACACTTCTTTCACCGGAATTGGAATGGCTCGGCAAACTTCCGATAGGATAAGCACCCCGGTTTCTGGCCGGGCTCCAGTTGTTGGCCAGTGAGGCTTAAATCCAGCATAATTAGTTAATCCGACCGTTTTCAAGCGTTCTATCAACATCTTCCCGTACGAGGACCTATTACTAGTGTTTCCCGGTATGGACACAGGGTATCCACTTCCTATGGGAGTCGTATCAGCGTGGCCAAAAACTGGGATGTTTACCCTAGTCCTGCTTCTGGACGTCAGTTTCGTTCTCCCTCCCCGGCGGACTTCAGGAAACTAAGAAGGGTCTGATGAATTTGTAGGATCCATGGTTAGTCACGAAAGGATGCGGCTTCTCTTTCAGGCATGTCTTTTATACACCACGAAAAAATTTACTCCTCCCATGAAAGCTCGAAATGTCAGTTATCTTTATTACGTAACTTAATGCTTTCCACGCCTTCACTACCCTACCAGCGAAGAAATTCTGTCGCAATCTCACCTCAAATTGGTTCCCTCTCGTTCTGCTGCAAACATCGAACTGCAAAATCCCAAAACCTCCTTGATGATTCTCTAAGCCTGCCTCTGGATCCTCTCGAGCGCCATCAGTTCACGTTTCTCCAACGATGGTCTCCAAAATTGAACGCAATACTCTAAATGAAGTCTTACCAGCGCCGCATATAACGGAAAGATAAGACTCGAGCTCGTTTGTTGGCTATAGGACGTCGGGGTGTGTCTGGAATCCTGTTACATTTAGCTACCGTCGCTTGAACTTGCGAAGAAAACTTGAGTTCCTCATCGATAGTAATACCTAAGTCTATCTCCCCGTTTGCCTCCTTGGGCGTATGAAGTCCTACTTCGGCATTGGGACAACAAGGGATGGATTTATTCCTGGCAGACAAAATCATCACTCCAGAAGCAGAATGCCAAAGGATTCGAGAAACCAGGTGGTCGCTCACCATCGTGTCCCGATTCGAGTCAGGAGTACTCGTTCAGGAATCTCGGCGAGCCGATTGTGAACAGGGGACTGCAGCTTATGATAATGTTTCGCTGGTGAAGAACCACGGAGATTCAGCAGGAGGATCAGATGAGTGAATTTTCTCACAAAGTTTTTCCAGATCTTTAATCGATATATGTACAGTACTATATTGGAGAGGGAAAGAAAAACACATATAACAGATAATTAAGATTGTGATATCAGGTAGAGGAGGAGCGGATCCTTAAAGAGAGATTTACATTGAAGGTGATTCTTCAGCTCGATCTTATGCGAATCGATTGATATGTAACATATGTAACGTGTACACATAACATTGAATCAGCATTGATTGGACGTGGATTGTGTGTGGAAATGTTGAGGGTCGAAGGGAAACATTCCCAAATGGCACACTCACGGTGAATCAACGTTGATTCAACGTTATTGCGTCAGCGCAGCTAACGTTGAAACCACATTGGCCTGTCAACGTTGATTCTATATTGAAAGTTCATTTTAATCAACAATTGAAGCAACGTTGACATCAACGGTATATCAACAATGATTCAATGTTCAACAGCAACATTGCAACGTTGATTCAACATTTGCTTATCAACGTTGACTCCATATTGAAAAATCATTTCATTCAACCTTAAGTAAATGTTGAATCCACGATGGTTCAACGTCGATGTAACAAAAGTCTTACAAAGGTCTTTGCAAAACCGAAATGCGTCTACGGTGTAGTCGAGTCGAGAGGGTGGTTTAAGTGGTCTTGATTCGTCTAGACGTATGCCAACCTCCGTCTTCCACTTCATCGTGCCGAGGAAGGCCCCCCCCTCCCTCCCCCCTCCCTTCCCCCCATGAACCCTCGGGGCAATGCATTGACAGTCGAGGAATTCACACGCAACCGTCTGAGTGCATGGCCTCTTTGCCACTTCACCTCCCCTCGGACCCGTGCGTGCTCGTGCGTCTCGAAAGGATTCTCATGGAACCGCTTACTTCATTTTTCGAGTCCAGTTTCATATGGTGTTTGTATTCCGTTTGGTGCGTTGGTGGTGCAACACGTAGCGTCAGTAGGGTAAGATCCGACCGTTAACTATAGATAGTTAACAGTCCTTTAAGAACATATGGATTACTGTAGGAGAAAAATAGCTCCTTCGCTAAAAGGCCCCGTTATCTCCCCTAAATGAGGTTTGTGCATTCCGGCTCTAAGCTCAAAAGCCACTGCATTCACTAATAGGTTTGTCTGACGTTAAAGAATACCAGTGAGTGCCTATCGTCTATGCCTATCGTCTTGAATCAATTAGTGCACCCGCAAATTATTTTCGGATTGAATTCATAGTACCACCATGGTGGAGGAAAACGATTAAGAAAGCTCAGACTCAAGAGGACACCCTTCATCAGATGGTTTTAAAGTACCATGCTAATCTGTGTCACTATCTGCAATCAATGGAAGTGCTTCTTTGTGTGTGTGTGTTTTGAGGATAAGTGGGGTACGAACAGTAGCGTATTCAGGTTATTTGTTTCTATTTGATTTTGCATAAAATAAGATCAAATTCAGAGAAGATAAAGTTGTTTCTGGGTTCATTGCACACATCACGTCATGAGCACAACTATTTTTTCTCTCATATACCATATTCAGGGGGTGCACCTAATAATATGTTGTGATGCTTCTGGTTAAAAATCTTGATCGACTCTAATAAGCTTCCCCAGGCCTTTTGGGAAATTTCTCCATGGACATCTGTTGCACTTTTCAGTCATATTTCCAGTTTTATTAATCCTCAATAGAATACCTTTGATTGCCTGTTCAAATTAGAGAGTCTTTATTGCAGCTTCAGGCATTTCATTACAAAAGTACTGCATGAGGTCCAAAAGCGTCCCCACATGGCCTGGTGAATGTTAAAAAAAAACAGCATTGGTCCAAAATGATGTCTTTTACAGAGTGAATTGCTCTTTTTTGCGTGAGTTCAACCTAGGTCTGGTGAGATCCTACTGCTTCTGATAGAAAGAATTACAAGTAGATCCTGCATCAGGCATACCACGTACATCACTTTGGGAAAATGCATGAACGTTTATGGTGTTGCTGAAATGCTGGACATATAGGGTTGGGCAAGGAAGAAACGAGGCACAGGAATCCGTTCTAAGCGAGACGCATGAAATAAAGCCGTCGATAAGCCGACGCTAATAAGGATTTTCTGCACTGGACGATCTTTGATGAAGTGATCCATGCCATACCATTTCGTACGAGTACAATCGGGTCTATAACGAAACCCCGAAAACTGAAATGTCCAACGAATTGAAATGAAGAATGTAACATCCCTAATAGCATATAATATTGAATCAACATTGATTCAAAGTCGATTTTTCAACTTAACATGTTGCCGCAATGTTGTAAAAAGGTTTAAATGAAGCACAGCACACCATAGAAAAGTTATTGTAGTGCAACGCTGTGTCAATGTTGAATTGTCAACGTACGGGCATTATAGTACCTCCTCCCTTATCCAGAGTCTGAAAGAGCGTTAATTACCCAGTCAAAAATTTTCGTTGGTTTATCTTCGGGCCATTGCTGGGGACGTTGGCCCATTTTTGGCGAATGATTGGCAGGCCAATTCACATTTGTGAGTCACTTGTGAGTTGGCCGGCCAATCATTCGCCGAAGATGGGCTAATGTGGCTGAGAAGGTTCCGAAAACCGGCGTGAGATGGAGCCAAAGTGGTCGTAGTGGGGAGTCACTTCCCGGATACTTCTGAGATGAGTCCCCTGTCCCTCCGACACGGTTCCCCATGGTTTCTTACATAGATCTCAGAGGAAGACAATCGAATTCCTTTAAACATTTCTCTGAAGACGTAACCTATCTAGAATAAACCAGGAACTTCCGGCCCGGAGGTCCGTGGGAGGACCTTTCTCCTTTCCACAATTGGCCACGCGTCTGAATATTCTGTTTGCAGACAATGTCTTCCATATTCAATTACTTATAAGGTGTGTCTAACCTTCTGTGGGGGTGACAGACATCCTCGCATTTCCAAGTGGTTCTGCTCCTGGATGCGTCAGTAACCAGAAGGAGTATTGCTTGGGATGTTCTTGGCGGGAGGAGATTACCTGTGTAAAGTACTCAGATAAGGTCCCGCTCCTTCATCTCTACCATACGAAGGAGCAGTAAGAGGTCAAAAGATGCATTCTCGTCACTTCAAGATACACAATGCTGTTGATGCAAATTTTTTTTGTTTTTTTCCTATACCTTTTCACCATTGTGAAAAGTCGGCCGATGATTGGGGTATGTGCGATTTCCCAACAATGAGCCAAAGTTGGCCCTATGAAGGGCCAACAGGACATGCCCGACCATAAGCCGGCTTAAACCAACCGTGAGCCAACTACATGGCAGTGATGGCCCAACTACGGCTTATAAGCGGGTCGACGAAAAGCCATCGATGGCCCGACGAAAATTTTTTGACTGGATAGCTGACGATGAGATTGAATATAGATTCTATTATCCCGCGGAGAGTACCCAGATATATGATACAAGCATTACTCTATTGTGTACAAACATCCCACGTAAAGGGCCCTCAGAGTTTTATTTCCTTTACTGGATCAGAATTCGAATTGAGTACTTACATGACTCAACTCTCACTGTCCAGTAGAGGGAAACAAACACGCAGGCATATTTTCATGCTCTATCTTTTATAGAAGAGACCGAGTGAAAGTTTTAGGAAAATTGAGCATGTCTCCTAGGACCCACTGGCCAGAAGTACTTCGAGTCTCCTTCTGCAGGGTTACCTCCTTAAACAGCCCAAACAGAGCAAAAGTAGTGGGCCATAAACTGCCCAGGCACAACACTTGTGGATTTCTGCCGGGGGCGGGAACTTGGCGGCAAGTTGGACATGCAGTTGCTGGCCCGCTACCTATTGTAGGTAGGAGAATGTAGAATAATTCAAGGTGGAGAATGAAGCTGGCACTCTCCTAGATGTAATACCAAGAGTCCCCACTAGATGGTACCCCCGTTCCCTGCACCCTACAAATGCAATGAAGTACCTGTCTCCCTGATTTAGCAAAAGTGTTTCTTCCTCGTTTTTCATTTTTTTATGTGCAATTTATAAACAGGTACTAGGAAATCGTTGACTTATGATGTTTTGATTGCAATATAAGATTCGGGGAATTATTAAACGCTGAAGTTATGTATGAGAATTCAGAAGTGTACGGGACTAGGGTAAGGTAAAGAGACTGGGTTTTCAAAGTCAAATTGTGTATGTGACATGAGTTAGTACTCGATGACTCCTGCTCTTTGTTCCTTCAGAGGTTCATTATAAATGCGGAAGAGAACAGTGGTCCATCTTGGTATTGAGTACTCTTATGAGTAGGCTCCAGAGCCATGATGTATAGATAATGCGGATATGTATAGAGACATTAGGACCCTTCCCAGCTGGTAGGAAAACCACAAACGAGCTAACTGGTAATGTGCTGGCCCTTAAGCGGACCGGAAGGTGGCGGGCCAGTACTAGTAAGTGGGACATGCAGCTGGTGGCCCACAACCTAGTCAAGGTGATGGTCATCACCTTCCCGCTACTTGGGAGGTCTTTCTAGAAATTCCTGTCTTCCCTTATGTTGTACATGGGAAAAGATTGAGTTCTGTATGAAACATACAAGATATTCTTTATTTCAAGGCACCAGGGTGAGAATTGCTGCATCAGGCGCCATCTCCTGTCGTTTAGTAGAACCTATTTTCTGTTGATATTATGTGGATTATTCCACGTAGAAACAACGGTGAGACTATGATGGAGAACAAATTTCCCGCCTAATAGCCTCTGAACGACTTCGCTAATTCACGAGTAGTCGCCAAATGCAGAAAATACGGTTAATTACGAATAGCTAGCATTTCATCCATGTTGATTTTTCGTCTTCAACTAAGTCTCAACGTTTCAACCTTTTCTCAATGTTGACACAACGTTGTTATGCTGCATGGGTCCTCTCTTTGGATAAACTATAGTAAACTATATATGCGTCAAAAGCATTCACCATACTCAGGTAGTCATGTTACCCAGCAGAAAAAAAACCGATTCAAATGGGAAACCCTGTGCATGGCAACCTTCTACCATGAAGACTGTTCCAGAACCAAACTTCTTCATTATTAAGAAAAACAGGAATGATTTCAGCAGACATTTCCTAAGCAGCAGGTTTACGTCAATATTATATAATTTTGATGTAAATTGTTAGTTTTCAATTCTATATCTATTTTACGCAAAGCTTCATCAAATATATTGTCAACATGTTTGCAGAAATGTCACCTCTGTGATACGCAAACGGTAATGTAAAATTGATGAGAATTTTACGCGAAATTGATATTCCCGTTCTCATCCCAAGCAGCATGTTTATATCAATATTATGTAAAGTTTATGTTAATTTTTTGCCAAAATTCACGTTAATTTTTATAATAAGTGAATTGCCAGCTCCTCAGAAGAATCTAGGATACTCGAAAGGTTACTCACTCTACCTTCACAGCAGCCAAGAAAACCTGTTTCTCCACTCTTCCGCAACCAGCTAGGAACCCTGAGAGCAAGAGCAGGATCTAAAGGCACTCCTCGAACAGAAGTGCCTTGGACATCGTCCAAGGACTCCGAAACCTTACGTCAAAGGACGAGACACTCATAAGCGATTGCATCTCAAGCTCTTCCTTTGAAGCAGTTTTCCTCATTCAAGAAGCACATCCTTCCGAAAAGCATTCTTACCGATTCACGTGCCTCACAAGTTCCACATTTTTCAAGCTTTCAAGGTTTACTAATTTCTTCTGTCCATTCGTCCCCCTGAACCGCATTCATCCCAATCGTACAGACGAAGATGGCGAGCCCGAATGTGATAGTGACCGACTATGAACCAGTTCGACTCGACTTCTGCTGTGGAATCTACGTCGTTACTTTCGGGGTCAGTTCTTGAAATCTCAGTCGTTTCAGTCCAATGCTTTTGATCGAGATGAAATGCTGAGGGATCTTTTTTGCGTGTCAGACGGCGAAGAGGATCATCGTCGCATGCTGGATTTTTGTCGTACTCGGAATCGTCTTCACCGGGTTCGGGATTGCCGCTATCGTCGAATCCAAACAACTTTGTGTCGATTTTTGCTTTAATTCGGACCCAAAGACGTGTGCATGCAACTCGAGTTCCAGCAGCATTGTTGGATTTTTCCTATCTGCCGGTGAGTGAAACAATGGTGTTGTCGTACTTATTTTTCAAAGGGTCTTCCTTACGCAAAAAATAACGACTCCTGGTGTCCAAGTGTATCATGTCCATACGGGACATGACATTTAATTAAATAAGCAAATTTTGATTTGAATGAAAGGGTCCTTCAGGAGTCAGAAGTCTTGGGTTTGTATCACTCAATAATTACATTTCCTTGGACGACTGGGCATCATTCGCATCCATTCCATTCTTCCAGTTCTATACATCATCGGCGGGGCGGTGGTCGCTCAACGATGCCGTGCAGCCATACAAGCGCTGAGGATGAGCAAGATGAACGCACCGAATCAGCAAGTATATCCCGGCGTCATCCAATTCCAGCAACCTGCATACGGTAACGTTTAGCCGTGGTGTCGTCCGGAGTACCCAGACCGACCGACGGATCAAGGACAGAACAAGTGTTGCTTGCTCAAATATGTATCCGTTTTGAAAGAGCGTCCCTTACTGAAGTAAAATTCTCATTAAAGTTTGAATCACTAGAGAGAATGTATGTACAAGGATCTAATTACCTTACTTGATGCACTCGATGTAATTACCCAAAGGGTGATGAATAAAAAATGCCTCCCACTTCAAATGAATGTAGAGGTAATGTCATGCAAAGCATCTTTTATAGAAAATGAAGCACGTATCAATCAGCATGTCTTGGTAGTCTCCTGAAATGGGAATTACATGTTTTTTTCAGAATCTTAACAGGACCATTTTTTTGTGCTTGATGTCAAGAGGGAGTGTTTGCTCCTGTCCTCTCGGGTGGATGAAGCTACGAGTCGTGCAATCGTGCTTTGAGGAAGCAATGAGGGTTTCAAGTTTTTTTTTTACTTATAAGGATGTCAGTAGGTGTATCCACCCATTATGACATCCTGTGTCCCGGTCAAGCGTTCTGCTAAACGTAAAATAGGCAACCTCTTAATCCTTTCACTGTTATGGACGTATATAAACGTCCACCTCTTGAAGGATGTACCATTCATAGTGCATAGTGTAGTGCTGGTAAATCAAGTCAATCAGGCATTCATCTTATATCAATTCATTACCCTCACTGCTAAGGGGAATGTGCATGATTCAAATTCGTACCAACTTCCTTTAAAAAAAAAAAAAGCTTAAAATATGCTCATAGTTCATAGGGGTACTGGAAAAAGAAAACTCAGTAGCTAAAGGGTTAAATATATAATTTTTTTTTGGAATCATAGCCAACCAACTTCCTAGTCACTTAAAGCTACGATGTTCCCTTTTTCGTTTTGTTCATGTTGGTATAAGCCACTTCTAAAAGCTAGTCACGGGCGGGGCTTCCCCTATATCGTAACTTAATGCATTCCATGTCATCACTACCCTACCAGTAATGGAGTTCCGTCGCAACCTCACCTTAAGTTGGTTCCCCTTTCGTTCTGCTGCAAACATCGAGCTGTAAAGTCCCTAAACCTCTGAGATGAATCTCTAAGCCTGCCTCTGGACCCTATCGAGCGCCGTTAGTTCACATTTAGTCCATGGTCTCCAAAATTGGACGCAATAAGAATAAATGAGGTCTTACCAGCGCCGCATATAACAAAGGATAAGACGCGAGCCTGTTTGTTGGCTATAGAAAGTCGGGGTGTGTCTGGAATCCTGTACATATAGCTATCATAGCTTGAACGTGCGAAGAAAACTTTAGTTCCTCATCGATAATAATATCTAAGTCTCTCGCTTCGTTTGCCAGCTTGGGCTTATGAAGTTCCACTTGGATATCGGAACAACGAGGGATGGATTTTAAAAATATCTGAGCTGTTTCTTCCACGGTTTCTCCATCGCCTGTCGATCGCTGACCCTAGGAAGCCTGCAGAGGATGAACGTTGCCTAAATGTAGAATGAAGATAAACTTTTTTCATATCGTCACATTCCTGGCAGACAAAACCATCACTCCAGAAGCAGAATGCCAAAGGATTTGGAGAAACCAGGTTCACCATCGTATCCCGATTCGAGTCAGGAGTACTCGTTCAGGAATCTCGGCGAATATTCGTATTTGCAGAAACAGCTATATTTCTTGGTTCCTTAGTCGTGTCGGAAATAAATGAAACCTAAGGTGTAAGACAGGGGTATCAAACTCAAATCGGTCGGCGGCCCGCACCCGAAAATTTTCACGAAATTTGTATTGTCAGTTAATCCATGCGGAAATTTCTTGAACAGACGGCGGGCCGTATGTTTGATACCCCTGGTCTAAGATATTTCGACGATCGTGGTCGACCGAATGAATGACACGAATTTCAAGCATGTTCAAGATGTGGTTGAAAGCTGAAACTTGGTACCAATTAGCTGTTCGTGTGCTGATTTCAGTTAGATTCATACACTTGGGGTACATCCCCTAGGGAGCAATATCTTATACATATTCTGCATAGGGTGATTCAAAATAAACGCTCCAACGTTTTCTATGGGAGAAAGTAAGGTTCGTATATTCGAATAAATAAGATTTATGAACTCTTGATATTGGACATATACAAGGTGTCAAGAAGATGGTAAGGGATTTTCTCAGAACAATTCTTTCTCCCACTATTGCTTAATTCCACAACTGTGGGGGCTACGTTCAAGCATTCAGTTAGCCCCATGAGAAACAGTCACATGAATTAGAATTGTTTCACCAGTCTCAGAATGGATTCCTCTCCAGGTGCAATGCTTGTCCCGTATTCACTATGAAACTTTCAATGAACTATAAACACTGAATTTCCATTTAGAGAGAACCTCTCCCCCCCAAAAAAAATCCCTGCTGTACAGTGCTTATCAGCATGTTGCTACCACCTAGTGGGAATAAATTTCCCACATGTGCTTGTGACAGTTGCCAAGTTTTCCATTCCTAGCTTCATGGATTTGACATTTATAGGATATTCAAATAGTATCATGCTTAAAAAATCAACCTGTTCCTTGAGAATGACTGGTAACAGGATAAAAAGCTGATTACATATGACAACCACAAGATTGACTCTCATCATTGTCTACAGCCTCCATTCCCCCACCTCAATATGCTCCCAAAGTACCCATTTCACATGCTCAAACTGCAGGCAAAGGACAGACAAGAAAGCAAAGGAAGATGGACAACCTCACTGGATGCCAAGTCTCTGACAATTAAAAGTAGGAAATGCCCCCTGGCAAGAAATTTTAACCTGTTTCTCTAGATCCACACATTGGAGACAGCATCATAATCCTACTACTTATCCTGCACTTCTTTCCTTTGTGCAATCACCACATCCCAGACTATGATGGTCACACAAAGATAGAAGGACTTCTTGGATGTCTGATTATGACAAATATTCCTAAGGGTGTTGAGGCAAATTTTCTATTTGGTTCCAGCTCATTCAGCACACAGATTCTCAGACTCTCATTATAAAGCAATCTTCATTGACTCCAACATATATTTACCTGCCTCTCTGTTCTTCCATGTTCTCCAGTAGTTTCTTTTTTCATTTAATGACCATTATGACAGAATGACAAAAAAGAGATAACAGGAACTTGGCTCTTGAGTTGTGGTCAAATAACACTGCCTATAGGATCAATCCTATGGGCAGTTGCTTTATGAAATCTGATGAGTCAAAGGAAAAAGATTAAAACTACCACATGATGAAAAGTATTTTATCCACCCCACAAAATAGTTATAAAAGATGGATCTCAAAAAATTGAAAGGCAAAAAAAAAATGCTCCACTGGGGGTGACTTGAGGGGCTGAACATTATTGTGAAGGGGTTAAATGGATACATTAAGATTATGGAAAAGATTTCAGTAGTGAGATCTCCATGAAATACATGCAGTATTTAGTCATGCACATTTAAATGTCTCAGTTTGTCAAGGTTTACAGTATCAGGCCACAAATATGACTTTTCAAATATGATAAATACTGATGGAGTAGTCCCACTGCACAACAGATGATGTTCATCCCCAAAATCCATGAAATAAAACACTGCATATTGTGCATCCACAGCCAGAACTATCCTCATTTTAAAAAAATATAGAAAATAAAGCAATTTGTGTGCATTCTAGAATTTTGTGCAGAATCCTACTGAAGTACTTTGACATGATGAGTGATCAGTCAGGCAGCTTGTAGGAGACAAAGGACTGGACAGTGTGCAGATCAGTGGAAAAGGACTTAAGCTGCACCTCTTGGGCATTGGTCAGCATCACTGGCTGTGTCTCATCCCAGTTCTCCGGCATCTCCACGCTCTTGTCCCCATACACTTGCAGATCAAAGGAACCTACATTACAATAATCATATTAGCTGACTCTCAATCACTCTGGATCTATGGGCTGCAGTTTGAATCAAAGGAATCTGATTAATAAGGGAACAGTAAAAAATTTGAAGGTGGATTGGGAATGAACATGACAGAGGAAGTGAATGAATGGGTTTTGAAAACTTCACCCTTCGAATTGGTATTGTCTCCATCTGGAGCCACATTTTCAAATGCATATTAGTCATGGAAAGAAACCACCACCATCCAGTCTGGGCAACAAATCACTTTTGTTACAAGCAAGATTTGGAAGTACAGCAATATTGCACTTTAAGTACTTTTTATATTTCCTTATCTTCTTAAGTAGGTTAAACTCTTCATGATGTTTCCCAATAATCATGGAAATTGGTAAATACCAAGTTACAAATCCCCTTGAAGTGAAAAGTCAAAGGTGCAATGATTATTCATGTATTTTCACTTTTAATAAGCTAAATCTGCAAAGATGAGGCAGAGTACATGGAGAGGATTGCTTGCATTGTGAAGGCTCACCTTAGCTATGGAGAGGGGCTAGGAGAGATGGGAATGGGAAAGGGGAGGATCTGGAAACAGTCAAGTATCTGTACAGGCATGTAGCAGAGACAACTAGAATCTCACTGCTCCTCATATACCATAACCTTCAAATTAGTTAAATTTGAAGCACTTTCATCACATATAAAGTATGACTTGCAGGTTTTTTTTTTTTAACTCACAGAGTGTATCCAGAAGAGGTAAGAAGGTCACACTGGCTGTGATCTGGCGAATCACATCACGAATCTCCTTCTGGATCTGCTGCAGGTCCTTCTTGCTTGTCTTCTCCCCAGTCCTAAGATAATCATGGAAATTATAATGTTACCACTGTGCAAATACCTAACTTCAAATTCCATGCATTCAAGGGCAGACAGTTTGTACTTGGGATCATTTTGTGCCTTCGTATCATCATATTGGATGCCAAACTCCCATCGCTCAAGAGGCTCTCCCTTCTGCACACTTGCTATCACCATCACAATTTTCTGCACCTTCCCTGCCTCCAACCATTCTGGAAATAGAATTGATGCAGTGCAGTCGATGATAGATATGAACTGATCAATATGTTTTATTTTCAAGAATATGAGATAAAGCATGGCTTTGTATGCAAAATACATTATTACCACGTTTACTTGGCAATTATATGCAGCCCTCATCCTTCAATATCCAATCCAAAGTAGATTGGAACAAAAAGTTAAAGTGCATGAAGCAATGGAGATACAAGGGAGCCAATCTTGTCTCAAAAATAGGGGCATAACAATTTTTCAAAAGAAAATTTGGTAGGCCTAGGCCTTGGGCGTGACAGCATCGGCTAATGAGGTGATAGGCCGTAAAAAAAACCTAAAGATCATAGATCCAACTTGGCCTAACGTTAAGCTAAAGGAACAGTGCACGAGGTCTCACTGTGGCTCGCTAACCTTTTATTTGGCCGAGGACAACGTTGATGAACCCCTTTATCTTCTCGTCTGTGGAGACGAGGAGGGTGAGCCCGTACTTCTGAGCGCGGGTGAAAGATTCCGGTGGGTAGATGCCACGTTGGTATAAAATGCTATTGATTCCATAGTCTGAACAATGAAGAAAAGCAATTCACTGCTAGGAACAGTTGCGATGAAACGTTCACTTAAGAGAGATGCGACTTACCGATGAATTCCGCGACGATTTCTGCAGATCCCCGGACGGTGATCGCATTCCGAACCTCCGTCTGAGTTCCCGCCATGGCGTGACACTAATAAGCAGAGTCATCTAGCATACTCTCAAGAATCGTAACCTCTCGAATTGAGAAGTAGATGTCACTCCTTCGATTCCGTTAACCATTATTTGGCAGTGAAGAATATTATGTAGGGTTAAGGTATTTATGACGTGAAAAGACCACCATTTAAAGGTTAAAGAGCGTTTGTCTCGATTGAGACTCTCCTTGGTGTCTGACGACCATAGAGATGTGCGGATGCTTCACGATAATGAGAGAGAGAGGGTGGGCTTCTCAGAATGCAGATAAACACATCGTGCATTTTGAATGGCTCGCAATGATTAATGCTCGATTATCTAAGCTCTTGGAGCACCAGTCTAATTTTTTTGTTGCATTTTCTAATGGCTTATTCTCTCATCTGTAAAAACTTCCACTAACGGCTTTAACGTTGACAGCATTTCACCAAAACAGATCTCGGAATCTGAATTTTCTGACTTTCAAATTCGTCTAGTTCCAAGGTTTTCCGAAGAAACTGGTATGCCAAGAGAATCTGCTCTCGTTTTGACTATAACCAGTAAGGGGCTTCATTGTTTTGCTGAAAATGAAGCAATCCTCTTTCCTAGGCGAATTTAGAGACTCCTTCGTAAAAATCGATTTAATCGATCGATTTTAAAGTAAATCGATGTTCAGAAAACTTGAAGATGAGCTAAGGCTCTCCTACGTTGGATTTCCTTAAAATAACTGCGCATGCACGAGTCTGCTTGCGAAGAAAATCCTGAAGATTGTGACTCATCCCATTGTGTTTCAATGTCGTCATTGAAATGGGCACTACATTCCATACTTTTTTAGACTGGAATATGGTGTAATTTGGTAGAGGCAGAGTTGATTTAATGTTATCTTCATTTATACGATGTAGGGGGCGGACTTCATGGTTAAAAACGGAAAGTTAACGGAAGTTATTCGTATTTCCATTTGATTCGTATTTCCGTTCATGATTTACGCTCGGAGTATTGATTGTGGATTTGATATTAATTTCTGTTTCCTTTAACTTCCGTTAACTTTCCGTTTTTAACCATGAAGTCCGCCCCCTACATCGTATAAATGAAGATAACATTAAATCAACTCTGCCTCTACCAAATTACACCATATTCCAGTCTAAAAAAGGGAATGGACGGTGTAGATCCTAAAGGCATCGATTTCAAAACCATGGTGAGGGACAGATTCAAGAGTGAAATCTTAAGGTGGTCGGAATTTGTCACACTTACGCTATAGCAGCTGATATCAGATTTACAAGTTCCGAAACCGTAAGGGTCCGTATACAAGAGAACCTCACGCCAGCAGAGCTCCCAAAGGCGGTTCACCAAACTCCAAGGATCTCTGAGGAAATACGTGCAAATCGAACAACGAAGACGCTGGTAGCCCACGAACTACGTAACCGGAGGTAGCGTGATCTCAAATTGACTTTCGCACAGAAGTGTGGTACGATGTTTTTCACTCGACTTCGGCCGCCTGGTAAGTTCGAGTGCTCTTGGCTCAATCTTTTTACAATGAAACTAGTGGATTCGGCCACCTTGATATGACGACCACCTCTTATTTGCCGCCAGAAGTGCTCGGTCCCGATCGTTAGCTCCATAGGCTCAATGTTAAAATGACCTGTTTTATCCGGCCACCTGTTCAACGCGGCCAGCGGCCATGGATTTGACTTTAATCCGGCCAGAACACAGGAAGGAAGATCGCAGATTCGTTACCATCCTTTTTTTTTTTTTATTTCCCTGGCTTGCAACTTCCTTCTTCCCTCTTTTCCTCCTTTTCGCCTCTTTCCCCTCCCCCATCCCCAAATTGACCCATCGCTCGGTTGTCAAGGTCACTTCTCCGGAATTTCGATAGCGAGAGAACGATCAAGAGTGTTGACCTGCCGCAAGTTTTTCCCTGTATCTTTCTCCCTTTCTTAAAGGCCATCAAGTGCTACGAAGAAGCTGAAGTGCCTTTTGGCAGAGAAGGGGATGCACGAGTCAGTTGAAGCAATCACGAAGCGTCAACGAATCAGGAACAAATGTGCGAACGCAAAGTGCGTGCGCGTCAAACGAACATTCAAGACTTCCTCACTGATACATTGGTCTCCAAATTTTCCTCGGTGTACATAATGTAATTAAAACCTCACAAAATCAGAAGTACAATACCTTTGTAGTATACAGTATGTTTAATTTTCCGAAAAATCTGATTAGTCACAGTCTGCCAAGAGGAAAAAGCAGGGGGTGGGGAATTCCCCTCTCTTTAGCAGTCAGAACTGGTCAAATTTAGAAAGTCCCCCTAGTGGCCATATTACACAGGTTTCACTGTATTTTCTTATAAGCCATTTCACTTGCCAACTATCTGTAAATAGATGCGTGTAAGGCACATTGGCATTCACCAGCATCTTTGTAAAAAAAATTAAACAAAAATAATAATTTTGGAAGGCAGCATATTCCTTTATGATTGGTACTAGGACTTATTATTGTGATCTGTATCTCTTACAGCCCAAACATTATGGTCCTACATTGGTTTGTAAAAAAAATGTATACCATGTCAATATTTCTTTCATGGCAGATATCCCCTCACCTTTGTAGATGCACTGTAGGAATAAGAAATTTGCATACTAATTCAATTGATAAACACCAAACGACCAGTTCAGGGGGGAGTCTTTGTCTAGTAAACTTTCGCTCCTTTACAAATCATTCAGTGTGGGAACTTTACACTCATCATGATAAATCCTGAACCTGTGAATTCCAAGGATGCAATTGAGGAATGGAATTTATTCACAGCATCACAAGTTATGGTCATCACTGAGGAACTTCTCACTAATGATGCCGGTGCGTTCATGCTCGAATTCGGAACTCATGGCACAGGAGAGCAGACTTTGAATGTTCTGCTCTTCAGCAGAATGGAACACATATCCATTGGCCTTGTCAACAGCGGCACGCACTTTCACCAGACTCTCGATGTCACTCACATCCATTGGGAGAAAAGAGACTAAGCTGTAGTTCTCTATCAGATCCACCAGAGCAGCATTCAACTGGCTGTATTTGTGCACAAAAGGGTCATCCTGTCATGGAAAAGAATTAATTGATAAAGGTTCAAAAATCTCAATGTTCCCAGTTGTAAATGAAATGAGAAATACACCTGGAGGCATTCTAGTAGATACTGGAGATCTAGGACATCAGTGTAAAAGTCCAGGTTGAACTGGAGCCTCCCATACTTCTCAGCAAGGGCAACTTTGGACAGGACATTCACATGGGGAAGTTCCAGTTGAAGCATTGTGGACAGGGAAGTGAGGAGCACAGCAATAAACTTCCCTATGGCACATGCACAGAAACAAAACAATGTAGCATGTACATGTCACTTACCAAGTATGCAGAGACATCAATGAGATTTTTGAAGTTTGCAAAGACTGAAAGAAAGGCTTAAAATTGTATTTTAAGAAGATCAGATAAGAAATGCTAGAAACAATGCTGAATCCCAAAATGATGAATGCCAAAGTGTTAGAAGATAATAAGGGTCAATATAATGGACAAAAATATGATTAAATAGGTACAACTGAAGCAAGAAGTGAGATTTCAAATCAGGGGTGACATCAAAAATCTCCATTTATTTTAAATTTTGCATCAAACACCAAAAGCACTTTCCATATATGCATGTATTTAGATGACAAAGTTTGCCATATTAACAATTTCTCCAAATTTTTCATGAAGGCTCTCTGAAGTTAAAAAAAAAACAAGAGATTTGCCAGCTGCCTTGGGGTGCTTTTACAATACCTGCATCAGAACAGTAGTGTGAATCGACAAGATGAACAGCACAGAGGCGAACTTCAGCTTTCTCCAACTTGCGAAGGAGCTTCTTGACTGAATCCTGATGTGTGTAGAGCTCCACCTGGCCAGGGAAGTCAAAGAGAAAGTAGTGGCCTGGGAAGGAATTCAGCTTCTCCAAAAGCCAATCAGAATTCATCTCAGCATAATCCATGGCATAGACAAGCCCTCCATTGGGACCAAGGTGAAGATTCTCCATCACATCCTCCACAGTCACCAACTCTGATATTGAGATCCCTGCCTCATACGGCACCTGGTCATTGGCTGGATCTGTCAGAAAAATAAGAAATTATTGATACTACAGCCCTGGCAATCTCTCTTAAAACATACATGAAATTTAATGATTCAAATCTTGTGTGCATTGCAATTGTGCCAGATAGTGTCAACCATGAAAAAAGTTTCAGTAGCTTCATATCGACTTTTCTTTGCTGAGGAGCTGCTCATAAGAGAGACTTACATCCATGAGCTAATGGCAGACTAATGTTTTCAATTGAAATGATGGAATAATATCTTCCAAAAATTGAAACCTGGTAAACCAACTGCACTAATAAAAATGAATACGACAAGTCCAAAATATTAGCAATAAGGGCCTACCATAATTCACAACTGTGACTTTTCGACCTAGCTTCTCCAGGAAATCTTTCATGGCCTTGCAGTATGTCGTCTTTCCGCTTCCAGGAGGCCCAATGACAACCTGGCCAAACATCACATCTCCTGATTTCGTCTTCGACATCCTCTATGCAGTTAAAAGGCTTTCTCAGCAAGGGGAAAACTGATTCGATCCATGAGATCGTCGATTTTGGCTTTCAGTTCCTCGATAATGTCCGCCGAAATGAACAGATGGGTATCGTCCAGGTCCTGAATGATAAACTTCTTTCCCAAAGCCAACTTTTCGTCCAGATGTAGGAGAAACTGCCTCATCGAAGGATCACATTCCACTAAAATCCCTTTCATTACGTTCACCATCCTGACGAGCAGCCTAGAGAAAAGCACGTGTGGTCACGTGATGGAGGCAGCCATGTGGAGTAGTTCGCCTTCCCAATATGTCTGCGTGCTCTCTCTCCTCTCTCACGCTCGTTTTGCCTTTTTTCAGTGCTACTTTTGTTGCGTTGCTTTGAGACGATGCGTGGCTATAGACGTAGTCAACTATTTTAAGCCTTGATAAACTGAAAATGGAATGACTCCGCACTCTCAAAGTTTACCTCATAGGGGTTAGAGTGGAAAAGTCCATAGGGGTTGTAAGGGAAACCGGTATTTGTTCGTCTCATGAACACCTAAACCTAGAGCTCCCGAACTTTGTCATGTGAGCATCATCCAGACGTGTCGGTTTAATAGTAATATCTTAATATCTCTTATTAGCAAGTCAGTCCGTAGATACCATCAAATCGCGTACTCGGCTGCTTTGAATTAAGAGAAAGACTCGTGACACTGAAACTTACAAGATTCCTCGTTAATATGACTTGCCATAATGCATAATCATTTAGCTGGCCTATTCTGTTTTTTAGTAATAAACAAACCCTTCACTTGCTATGTGGTTCAGGTCTTGAAAAAGATCTCAGTGGGAAAAGAATCAAAACGAAGTAAAAGAAAACCATGCATGCAGCTGTAAATGAAGAGAAAACTATCTAAGCCTACTTTACACTCGACCCCTTAGTAATCGCATCTAGATATACCAATATTCTAGATATTCCAATAGATTAGATATTCCAATAGTTCTTGGAAAGAGACTACTGATTTCAATGTGAGTGTGACAGTGCAAATGATCATATACAGGGTGACTCACGATATTTAGCCTCTCCATCTGCCTGAAGCCTGATGATAAACTTTGACAAAAACAGCTCTTTATTCTTGGAAAGTACATTTTGAATTTGCTGATAGTCCAGTGAGTCCACCAGCAATATTTCCACAATGTTGCAACCTATGGTCTATGTGCTCTGGAAACCAAAAGTTCAACAGCCATGTGTATCACTACTGCCCTGGAAGAATTGGAAGACTACCTGGTCCTCTTTGAGACACTTTAACCCTTTGAAGAGTATGCCCAAAAATATATGTTCCAAAATTTTAATGAAATTTCAATTTCAAGTTTTGTTCACATTTCTCTTTTTGAGTTCACTGCAATTTTTGTCTATCACACACAACAATTGACTATTATCTACCACAATATGATGAAAGTCTTTAAATATATATTTTCTTTAATTTTTCTTCAAAAACATCCAAGGAGCATGAAGATAACTCCCTCATCAATGGGTTAAATTCTTAACTCACGGTTGTAAACATGTTGAAATGCTGCTGGTGGATTTGCCAAATTTCAAAGACACGTTAGGAAACTCATGGCCAAATATACTTTCCCAAAATAAAAATATTCCCTCATCTAAGTTGTACCAGTTGATTCCACAAGGGCATTAAATGTTAAGTGCCACCCTGTTTTTATCAACATCAGTGATATGGTGTTGTTTTCTGGCATCACATGCTTGAAAGGAAGCAGTCATCTTCCTATTTATATTATATTCCATGGCAGTAACAAGAATAATGTTCTATATAACAGAATGATTCCAATACTAACAAAATTTTCTGGAGGTTGGAAAAATTTACTGGGTCAAGGTGCATGATTGTGATGCTGAAGCTCTTGGTGAATTTTATGCAAATTTTTGCCTGTTTATAATGAAAAAATCTCACCAAATAAATAGCAGAAGGAAGACAATATTACCCACCATCAATGCATGAAACTCCCTTCTGGCTTCAGATAGAGGGTTCATGGATTGGAAAAATACAGTTCAGCTGCATCTGCACAGGGGCATCTTACTTGTTCAATCCTCACTGTCGCTCACAAATAATGTATGAACTGAAGTCAGGAATAGTCACTCAGCAAGGCCACCTGGCTGCAAAGACCAGGCTAGAGTCTTGATGAGAACAATGCAAAAAAAAAAAAAATCTCATGTCATAACATCTCACCTTGAAATATGGGAAATACTGTGACACTAAATTTAAAGCATTAATGCCTCAATAAAACTTCTGGGAATTAAAAAATTAAATAATAACTCAGTCAATTAATTTTTTTCTTTAAAAACTCTGGGAATTTTAATCACAGGAAACTGCAAATCAGGTATATCAACACCTGGACCACATGTGCCCTGCTGAGTTACTATTCCTGACTTCAGTTCATACATTATTTGTGAGCGACAGTGAGGATTGAACAAGCAGGATACCCCTCTAAGCATCTGTCACTACAGAGGAATGATGTCAATAAACATGTTATCATGTTCTAAGGAATCAGCTGTAAAGCATTGAACAGATGGGGAGGAGTTGCAGTGTATTTGCTTTGTGCCTGTTCTGTAAGACTAAGTATTAAAGAATGATCAGACTCTACCTTGATTTTCTTGTGCAAAAAGTGAGGAACACATGCAATTAGGGTGCTTGCATGGTGTTGATGGTATTCACCTGGTGAATAAATACAAGTAGGCTTAGGTTTGCTATGGACCATATTCCATCTCATGGTGCCCCAATCCCACCTCCTAAGTAGTTGCAATATGGAGGACAATACCATCAGGGAGCAAAGTCTGTCAGCAAAGGAACCTGAATTTATGGACCATACCACATCTCATGATGTCCCAACCCCCCCCATCGGTAGTTGCAATATGGTGGACAACACCCTCAGAGAGCAAAGTCTGTCGGCAAAGGAACCTGAATCAATTGCTGGGAAGGCTGTGGAAACTGAGCCTCCTCCCATTGATATCTCATCTCCTAATTTAAGCCTATCAAAAAAGCAGAAAAAGAGGCTGCTGAAGCATGAGAAATGGCTGGAGCAAAAGCCCTTGAGGAAACAACGTCAGAAAGAAAAAAGGAAGCAGAAGGTGGTTGAACTACGAAGCCAAGGCCTGGAAACCCCAAAGGCAGACAGAAAATATTTGAAGCAAGTTGTAATGGATTCCTCAGATTGCCAGCAACGTGTTGTGATTGACTTGTCATTTGAGGACTTCATGAATGACAGAGACCTTAAGAAGTGCATCAAACAGGTGCATCGGTGTTACAGCCTAAACCGGCGTGCTGACAATCCTCTTCAGTTCTTTGTGACTAGTCTGGATGGGCGTGGAAAGAGTGAGATGTCCAAGCGTCAAGGCTATGAAAATTGGGATGTTCATCTACACAGTAGCCATTATGATAGCCTCTTCTCCAAGGAGGAAATTGTTTATTTGACCAGTGAATCTGAGAATGTTATGCATCAGTTGGATGACACAAAAGTGTATATCATTGGAGGATTGGTGGACCATAATCAGCACAAGGGTCTTTGTCATCAGATGGCCATGGAGAAGGGGGTATCACATGCCCGACTCCCAATTGATGAATATGTTGAAATGAAAGCCAGAAAAGTACTAACAATTGATCATGTCTTTGATATCATTCTTAGGGTTGCAAATGGCAAAGAATGGTCTAAGGCTTTATTTGAGGTCATTCCTCAGCGTAAGGGTATCATTCTGTCTGGGAGCACTGGCTAAGAATGTATATCATGCATTTATTGAAATAAATGGTCTTTTCATTCCTAGGTATGTTATGAAATAAGGAGATTCTGCATTAAGTGTTCATGGCCAAGCATAAGAAGACTGGCCTGGCATCTGATGATGTCATTCCAGGAGTTATGCATGTACATCGGATTCATGTTGCAGCTGCTTTGGGCAACAAAGATCAGATCACACTTTATCTTGCTGGTGAGTCTGGTTTTATAGAGTTGTTGAATTGCCTGCATGAACCATTTTGTGAAATGTTTCCTCAGGGTTTGCCAAAAGCAATCAGCCATTGTTTCATGAAATCATTAAAAGATAAATTTATAAAATTTAAGGCAGTGTACTGTGTGATTTTATTCCCCATAGCCCACCCACAGCTGCTGGAAGTTCGAGATAAGATGGGGAGGACCCCACTGATGTATTCTGTCCTGGGAGGCAGTCATCATACAATTGCGTTCCTTCTCAAGGCTGGTGCTTCCACCACTTCCAGAGATATCTCTGGCTCCACACCCTTGCATATTGCTGTGCAGAAGGTTTTTAATTAGTTTTTATTCTAAAAAACCATATCCAGGCTTCATGGTATTGTTAAATTTGAAATCTTGTCTCAGAATGCACGGGAATGTGCGAAGACATTGCTGCTTCGAGGTGCACGTTGGGATGTAGGAGATAAGGAAGGCTCCACTTCCCTCCATCTTGCTGCAAGGCATACTGATGCACACATCCTCAAGCTCATTATCAAACAGATCAAGAAGAAGCAGCAGATTGAACTCTTAGATTCCAAACAGGCATGTGCTGTTCCAATATTTATATTTCATATCATTTCATCCCCCTTATATTCATGAGAGAAAGAACATAAGTTGATGGGTTTAGCTAACAAGGGTTCCCTTGGATTATAAAAAAATGTTTACTTATAACTTCTTCCTCTTTGACTTTTTAAAATAAGCCATATTTAAAAAAATTTGTTCTTTAAAATTTAAATTTCACAATTCTTCAGAAAGTGAAGTGAATATAAAAAGCCCCCCCTTCCCCCAAAAAAGGGAATATTGCACAAATCAAAAAATATATATTTGAAGTAAGAAGATGAATTTGGATACTAAGAATTTGGATGCAGACTATGTTTTCATCTAGTAAAAAAATTGATTAATTTAAACATTTTTCAAATGTGCTTCCAAAATTCTCACTTTATCTTGAAATTAAACCTCACAAAACATTAGAATTTGCATACTTAAATTTATTAGTAGCACCTTTTTCTTCATCTTCCAACCTTCTCCTTTACTGATTGATTCTTGGTCATTCCACCATTTTCCATCAAAACAAAATCAGCTATATTTCAAGTCAAATTTCCACCATTTTATGAAATTGGATGGGATGACACTTTTAGGTTTGCCTTAAGGTTACAAGTTTGTTTATGGGAGAAGTTGTGTGATCAATGTTCCCTCTTATTTCAGAGGACAGCACTTCATTATGCAAGTGCGTGTGGCAACTGGGCAGCATTGGCATACCTACTGAAGCATGGGGCAAATGTAGGGGCAAGTGATAATGAGGGACGGACCCCAACTCATTTGGCTGCATTGGCTGGGGCAACGAAGTGCCTGGAGAGGCTTCTAGTGAGTGTGCTATATTTACCCCCACAAGTTGGATATTTATGTTGTGTCAGACTGATACCTATTATTGTAATAATTAATTTGAACTCTTAATCAACTTATGTCAATTTTTGAGAAATTACTTGGTTTTGTTGAAGTTGGATCCATCTCAGAATCCTTGAATGTATGTATCCTTTGGCTATAGCCACCAATCTTTTCACTTTTTTTAAAATCGAAGTTCCTCTATTCAATAAAGTAACTCATGAAAGTCTTGATTCCTTATCTTCTCAATTAAGGAGGTGAGAAGATGAATAGTTGTAATAAAGACCTTGTGACTGGTTTTGTATTGATTCTTTCCTTGGATATTTGTCTCTCTCCCAAATGCTTTTCCAGGGACCTGCTCCTCAAAAGATTTATAAGTTACAATTATAGGCATGCAAGGGTCATGCCGTATTACTCAGTTCCTGCAGTAGAATTGGCTGGAAGGGTTGAGCAAAGAGGCAATACCCTTGTAACTGTAGAAACTATGCCAGTAACTTTGTAAAGCTTTAGTGGAATGTACCCCTGATATGGTTTCCTCATGTAAGTGTTCTATTCATTTTCATTTCCACAGGAAGTGCATCCATCATCCCTGCTCTACCAAGACAATGAAGGTCGTACGCCACTTCACTTGGCTGTGATGTCAGAGGACATTGATACACGGTGCCTTCTCCTTCTTGTGAGCCGAGCAGCCAGTGAACGCTTCAATGCCATTCTCACTCCCCTTGATGCTGCTGACCATGTGTTTCAAACCCCACTACATCTGGCTGCTGCTATGGGTCATGCCGATGCCTGCCTCTTTTTGTTGAAAGCAGGGGCAGATCCTGCACTTGTTGACTCAATTGACTTCACTCCTTTACATTTGGCTGCAGCTCGGAACCATCCAGTTAGAGTCCATTTCCTTCAGCTACCTGTTTCCAAGTGACAAATTTCTTCATTTTATTACAACTGAGAGTGGGAATCGATGTCAACAGGAGGCGGTGCAAGTGTTCCTGCTGCAGAATGCAGTGCAAAAGATGGATTGGGGTGCATGTGAATCCACACCATTGCATGCTGCAGCTGAGACTGGGGCCACTGCATCCCTTGAGGTCCTTCTTTCATCTGGTTGCTTCCCCCATAATACCCTGAATGCTCATCAAGCTACAGGTGAAAAAATGTCTGTGGCCATTTCAAATGAGATAGAAAGAGACATTTGCTAAACTCGTGTGACTGTTGGAGGCTAAGAGTTGGTATGATTCCTTGAGACTAGAGATGCAACGATATTTTATCGGTTGTCGGTATCGGCCGGTATCAGGTGAATCCGATATATCGGCCTAAAACGATATATGACCTGCCGATAACCGATATTGAAATTACACCTGAAGTAGGCCAAACGCCAAGTATATAAAGCGAATGACGAATATTCTCACCTTTTTCCCATTAGACAACATTTCACTTGACTCGAACACACGTTCATGGGACGTTCCTCATGCATTAGTGTCAAAGTCAAGTGAAAAAATGTCCAACTCAAGTGAAAACACTGCAGAAGGTTGAAAATGCCTAAATGACCCATATAAAAAAAGAAGTATTAGGCTACTGAAAATATAAGCATTTTTCCCCTTTGTATTGGGATTCCCCTGGGATTCGACCTTCACTGCCGCGGTTCCTCAACGTCCCACGTCTAGAGATAGGAGCACTCTGTGCTTGGGTACTCCCTTCCCAAGCACGCTGGCGCTTGAACTAGGAAATATGCACTTGACTTGGCTAGGTTCGAGCCCAGGCCACCTGTCACGCGACATAAGCTCATTACCCAGTCACCCGAGAGAGAGATGAGAAGCGTCATCTACTTAACTCGGCCTAATGCCATTACCATAGCCTACTCCGTACTTTCTGCGAAAATAGACATCGCTTATGTTAGCGCGAAGAACCCAGGCCTAGATGGATCCCAAAACCTTCGTACAAAAATCACTAGACTATAGTCTGATTTCAACTCTTTCGTGCCCAGAGGTTCCATTTGGAACCACCGATTTTAAAAAATGTTATCATCTTTATATTCATGTTAGGACCGTTAGGCCGATGGCCACATTTGACCGGTAGACTGATGGCGCATTTTGAACTCGTACCCATTGACCGGTGCCGGAGCCGGAGCTGATGATTTATACTCTATAGATTGCGAAAGTAACGTGAAATCGCATACGAATTCAAATAGGCCTATTTGGAAGCCTTACGATACTAATCAATGAGTCTCCTGAAAACGATATAAAACACTTTTAGACCTTTCCAGCCTGTCTGTCTGCGTCCGTCATGGTTACCTATTGCTGATTGCTGAGGGCTTAACTCGCTAATCTCGCTAATACACAGCTAATAATAATAATACTCGCTAATGCACAGCATAAAAGGAGATGCAAATTTTTCACGATCTTTACGGCTATTTTCCTCCACCAGTTCCTACAATCGGGCTGAAATACAATAAGTCCTCGATTTATGTCGTGGATGCGTTCCCGGAAAACACGACGTAAAACGAAACCTATTTTAACATGGACTAAATTATATACAGGAAGTCCTCGATTTACGACGTCACATCGGAACGACGCAACGTATATGTTAGCGACGTTATATCGAAACGACGTAAATCGAGGACTCCTCGCATAATCTGATCGATACTTTTTTCTGGGAGAGGACGGCGGGGAAGGCTTTCAGCGAGACAGGCGGGCCCGGCAACAAACCGCGCTCACACTCACGTAGTTTTTTTTTTTGCATTTTGCCCTCTTTCAGGCTTCGGCATCGACAGCTTCCAACCTTACTGTAGCCATGGCGTCAATGGTGCAACACCAGAGGCGAATCTCTGTGGTTGTCAATACGTCGGTGCAACAGGCTTCGGCATCGACAGCTTCCAACCTTACCGTAGCCATGGCGTCAATGGTGCAACACCAGAGGCGAATCTCTGTGGTTGTCAATACGTCGGTGCAGCCCTAATTTATCAAAAATATTAATAATGCCATAATTTATATATGAATATTTATAATATAATGCATTACATAAATATCTTTGTAGATAAAAACTTCTGTAATATAATAAATATGATTGATTGCTTAGACATTTTCCTGAAAAGCAGTTATGTTCGCATTTCACCTTCATGGCAAATTACCTGATGCGTTAAAAATTTGTCAGTCATGTCTGTCTGGGTGTCCATTAGAGGTATGAAGGAGGGGACTTTGACATTCTTGACATTTTCTGAACTGAGTGCTACTTTAAAAAAAAAAAAGAATTGCTATTCCACCTTATTGCAAGTTCTGGGATGGAACATAGGAAATAACATACCTGATGTAATATCCAATGTAATATTTAAAAAATCCACATTGAGGAGCCTAGCGTCAGCATGAAGAAAACATTTCTTCTCACTATTGGAGAAATGGCAAAAGCATGAGGTGCACCACTGGTGCACCTCAAGCTTTCCCCCCATCAGACCTGGCCCTAAATAAAACTTAAAAGTGGAGGGGTTAATGCCTGAGGGTGGATTTTTGAACAGAGAACAATCTGATAATGCAGCTTTATTCTGGGGTAAACACATATTTCCTGGAAGTAAAGCAGCATTATCAGATAGTTCACTGTTCAAAATCCACCCTGAATGTGCAAATATAAATGTATATATAGATATCGGTATCGGTTCTTTTCCAATATTGGAATTATCGGTATATCAGTCAAAATTCAATATCGTTGCATCTCTAATTATTTCATTATTTGATGTAATGAAAACTACCTTGTTGCCCATGGATTTTTTCAAAGAGACATTCACTCCGAAACAAAGGCTCAACAATGAGAAGGGAGACGAACGGACCGAGATATCGCCCCTCGTTGTGGATTTCCAGCTGCCACAGCCCGATGGGACTTTCCCCCCAAGAATGGACGGTCATGAAAGGCCACGCGTTGAAGCCAGAGCGAGCTGCATCCTTAGGCCTGAGAGCAAGCAATGTTGAGCGTGTCCCTGCTGGGGAGGTCAGGAAGATCTGGATGTCCCCTCGACGTGTGGCTGCCAGCGTCACCTTGGCCTAAAATGGGTTGAAATGTCAAAGTGGTCAGATCAAGAATTGATACTTCTTACTTAATGCCTTGAACTAGGTAAGTCCTGGTCAGAGGAAGGTAAGCCCACCCAGATTCAAGTTTTAAAAAAAGGGGTTAGAAATAACATCCTGTTCATAAAAGAGAATGAATCAAGCTCCAAAAGAGAAATATGTATATGAACATTGGGAATAAGAAGAGTAGAAATGATGCACTCCCTGATGCAATTCTCCAAGAGCTTACTGATCCAAATGTCAGATATGTGGAAAAAAATTTTTTTTTCATTTCCAAATGCATGGTAGAAAGTGGAAGAGTAAGAAGACCTTCTGTGACCTGGGAGGAACAAAACGCACCTGGACATGCTCAAGAAAGTTGATATTGGGGCAGTCAGATTGCTTGACCTCAAGAGGGAGTGTCACTTGACTCTTGGACGGGATCAGCTTGTTGATATGTGATGCTGGGATCTCACACCTCTCCTGGATGGGAACAGTCTTCCACGTTCGAGACAGTTTCACCATTCCATGGGCATCCATCAAACCGTAGCCAAAGGAATGGCTCACTGCAATGCAAAATGCCATTTATGAGCTCCCACTGAGTGTTCCCAGAATCAAACAACCCAAAGCCACAAAACCATAACCCATTCGCTGCAGAATGCGACATGATGCAACAGCACTGGAATTCCCACTGGCAGAATGTGTTAATCGAACAGTGTCAGAGCATTCACTTTTCAAAGAACTCATACATACAACATTCTTTGACTACCAAGATGAAGCAAGTAATATCATTGTACTGAACAGGTGTGTCATAAGTTGTTGATTTGATGAGACCATGAATGCTATTATTTAGCAACAGAATGCATCAGCACCTGCTTCATTTTAGCATTTCATGCAATCCTTATGTAATCAATAGATATTCTGCTGGTCTTTTTAATACTTGAATGCAAGATACAACAAAGCCTAAAATCCACCATCTCGTACAGAGATGCATCCCAGCATGCCAAAAACAGTCCAGGATGTTTCTGTGCTTCACTGGAAATACATTTAATCCTACAACTACAAGCCCAACACTTGTAAGTCATGTGATCCTTGAAAGGCACACATCTGAACCAAGTCAAGTCCATTGGTATTGCCTCTGTTGAAATTACTTTGGCAATTTTCTTGCTAAGTTGAATTGTGCATTAGGTCAACAACAAAAATGGAAAGAGCAGATACTCGACCACATATTTTCACAGCTTCAAAAGAGCTGGAACATCAGCAAAACTCAGGGGACTCAGCACCCTTATTTTACTGTGGCTCAACCAATGGCAAGGTTCCTGAGTAAACAAGAGAGTGATTTGTTAAGAGTATTAATTTGTAGGGGAAACAGCAACATTGTAAAAGACCTATGATAAACTATCTTAATAGGCGGCACTTTTTGTTTTTATCAGAGCCAGGAAAATCCATGACTCACAACTGTGAAAGAAAAGCATGACAATCACAGCAGACTTTTTCCAAGAGGAGAAATAAGAAGGTACTTGCCTATTTAAAAGAGTTAAACAGAATTAAATATAAACAAAGATTGTTCTGAAGAAATATAATAAACATTCAAAATATTTATTTTTAACAGCTGTGAGACCTAGCAGCTCTAGATGAAAGAGGTGCCTGTCAAGTACTCCCATTGAAACTCCCTGATACGACACCATCATGTTAGTCATGCATGTAAGTCATGGTTTCCCTTGAAAGCAGGCATATCACAGGGGCATGCCTTCTGTGACAGCTATCTCCCGGCTCACAGTGAACATTTAAAGAAAATCCTATATTGCTCGAGTCGCTAAAAAAAAAAAAAAAAAAAACTACTCAGCCTTGGATTGGAAATAGGGCTATTTCTCTGCCGGAAAACTTTACATTGAGTCACCGAACAATTAAACAGGGCAAAAGCAACACCGTACCATTACGCCCGACCCCATTCGTCTTCCAGTCGTCGGCCCTGAGATTGGCCTGCTTGGCAGTGCGTATAACGATGTGCTGCATATCCCTCCATGTGAGATTGGGGTTGGCTTGGAGGACGAGCGCGCAGATGCCAGCTGCCAGGGGAGCGGACGCGGACGTCCCCGTGTGGGACGTCGTGCATCCGTGGTGGAGGTCAGTCGTCACGACCTGCTTCTCCGTGTTGGAGCCCGAGGAGTAGGTCGTCGCCAGGGTGGAGCTGCACGCTTCGGAGTACCACGGTACCAGTCCATGCTCCGAGGCGCTCGAGATCGACAGGGTCCAAATGGAATTTGTGTAACCATCACAGTTGCAATTGTCGTGATCGCCCCCTCCGTTCCCCGATGCCCAGACGAAAATGGATCCTTTGCCTCCACGACCCTGAAAGGAATGAAATCCCGTGGATCATTGTAACAAAGTGGATAATCAAGGGATGAAGGGGGGAAAAAAAAGGGGCTGAAGTATCCCCTCACTTCATATATGCCGGTAACGAATGCCTTCGTGGCCAAGGGTCCCGGCCCGTCGACGGTCTTCCCGTCGTCGTCCGGACCCCAGGACACGGAGTAGATGTCGATGTATTGCCGGTTCAAGCTCAGACTCTGGGCTTCCACCGCATCGGTGACGTCACCGTCCAACATCCTCACACCTGCAATCACCCGTGACATTTCGTCATTCGCAACTTGACTACATGAAGAACTGCTGATACATGTGTTTAGGGCGGGCATAATCTTGACTGCTGATGCATCACATCAGCACAACTGTAGGTACAGGCTGCCACTATGACAAAAGCCAACTCCAGGTTTCTACTCTGCTGATACAGATACCCCCAAAGGATAGAGTCAAAAAGGAGAGAGGGGGTCAGGTGTACATGCAGATATGGTCAGGGGTACCAGGGTGAGGGATATATGCAAATGTAAAGTTTCTGGTCAACCTAGGAGGAAATAACATTTTTTATCCAATAAATAACTGCATTCCCAGGCACCCCCTGTACGGTTAGTCATTCCTTTTCCACTAGTAGTAAGCCGAATATCATGTACTGCGATTGCAGCGTAGCGAAACGCCATATCTTGAAGGGCCGTCTTTATCTCATGACACCCCATATTTCGTCATTGCACTTGCATTTTATGATGAGCAATTCATACACAAAACGCACCATATCAAGCTGGCACAATGAGTTCTCCCGCAAAAAAACATACCAACATAGGAACCGGCACCGGCCAGAAATCACAATCCTTCGAATCCTTCCGGCAGCTCAAGTACCCTACCCTTGACATTTCGGAACCTGTCAGACGGCACCTCATGCATTCATGCACCCGCTGCCTCGAAGGCCTCGTCTTGAAAGTTAAAACCGTTCCCACCGAAAAAGGAAAGTCATCTCGACTCCATTCCGCGATAATCCCGAATCCCATCGGCATGACAGAGAACACCAAAAAAGGGGCCTCACCTCCGACTTTCGCATCGAAGGCGATCCCGACCCCGCAGATGGTATTGTTGGAGTGCGCCGCCACCTCCCCCGCGCACCGCGTTCCGTGCCGGTTCGAGTCCAAGATGTCGTAGCGGGGGCTCGGGTCCCGGTCGTGGCTGTTCACGTCATAGCTCGCCTCCGGGTCCTAGTCGCCACACACTCCACCGATAACCACACGGTAAAAAACCCCCCCCGCAAAATTACAAGATCCCAACTCACATAATTTCGCTTGAGGTCGGGATGCTCCTTCTCCAGTCCATCGTCCAGGATGGTGACGACGACCCCTTTCCCCGTGTTGCCGTCCGCCCAAGCCGCCTGCACGTTCATGTCCAACCCTCCCCCTCGATTCTTTCCCGGGAAAAAAAAAAAATAATGAGAAACAAAATTCCCACTCGCACCCCCAAAAGACAGAAACCACCCGTACCAGGTACCACATATCCGGCCAATGGGGATCGTTGAACGCAAACGGCTGCAGATACGGCGTCCAGGACATCGCCCCCCGCTTCGACCTCCGCTTCGCATACTGCTGCTCCGCCCACTTCACCTGACCGCGCGGCACGACCCACCTTTCATCCCATTTCACCCCAGAAGTCTTCCAGAAACGGACAAATAAAAAATTCGCCTCACCTGCGGTTCATCGACGAGCTTTTGGTGGTGCTCGTCGTTGGGTTCCGCCGACCTCCGCGACACCCTCTCGTGCCTGAAGAGGTAGATGTTGTCCATGATCTGGAACGACAAGGAACAATGACGTGTCAAACTCCCTCTCCGAGATAATTCGGTTTGGGCCAAACGAATTACCTGCTAACATCCTTTCCTCCATAAAGCAAAACGAAAAAACGTTGTAAACAAATTAGTACAGTATTTTCCCGGGGAACGCTTCTTGTTACGGGATCTTTCAAGTATTGCCTACTTTCCCATTCATACTGGCTTAAATACGATCAGAGAATGTCACGCTGCAACTGGGGCGAAAAAAAAAAACAAGTGCTTAACTTGCAAGTGAGAAACTCATCGGTGGAACGTGTCTTTGCCAACAGGCAAATACGGGCGTCGCCTGGAATTCTTTCCGGGGGAGGAGAGGGGCTGCCGGGAAAATCTCTCCACGCCTACTTTTTTTGCATATAAAAAATCTGGAGAATTATCATCATTATTTTTCCACCTAGTCTGGGGCCCTTTCTCCGGCTCCGTCGGAAAAACGCGGAAAAGGACATCGCCGAGGAGCAAATCCCGTTCTCGCGGGCTCCCCCAAGGTATTACTCCCACAGCATACCGATTTGTGGCCGATAAAACCGGCGGCCATAAAGAGGTCGGGGTATTGACAGGCTATGCATCATTTAAAGTTTTTTACTATTATTTTCTTGTACAACCGCAACGACATCGTGGTAACACAGGCGAGAACAACGGTCCATGGCAGGAGCAGCGTTTTTTTTTTGTTAAAACGCCCCTTAAAAGGACGCGCAGTATCGGGAAGAGAGCATAAGCAAACGAGGGAAGCGAATTCGAGGAAGATAAGATAGCGGGGGGTGGCAAAGTAACGGACTTTTCCCATCATAACGCCGAAACCCCCCCCCCCCCTCCAGATTACAAATCGGTCCCCAAATCTCTTTAACGGATCGTACCTGCGCAAGCCGATGCCAGAAACCCCATCGCCCGAAAGCTGATAGGGGAAATTGATTAGCTCGGGTTGGGCGATAAGCGGACGGTATGCTCTCATACCACTGTCATTGTTCGTTCCCTTCTCCAATTTTATGGTCCTTTTATCGACTTTGGCGGGAGCATGGCAGATTATCTGATCCAGAATATCTGATAAATCCATGAAACTGCCCAAGATTAATAGGATTAGCATTTCTGACAGATAATCGGGTCCATGAAATTAACGAAAAAAAAAATTCTGGCTAAGAATGATTAAATAAAATAAACAGGTTCCACCCCGGAGCTCATCTTTCGCCGCCGTCACGTCCCCAGCCAGCATCATAACGATCAAACAAGGCTGATGATCATTTAAAAAGGCGGGATGACGGCGCATGGACCCGTGACTCGTTCTCCCAGGGGATTTTTTCTCCCCCCCCCCCCTCGATTCGAAACGCCACAATGGATGATTCTCTCTTTTTCCGTGGAAGCGCCATCCTGAGTTCCGGGATGCGTTTCTCGGCACTGACAAACCATAGCGAGCCGTTTCACGGAAATATCAGCAGTCGCGTTTCCCCGGCAACAGGGGGGGGGGGGGAGATTCCACGTTGCCCCGTTTCTCGAATCCGCCCAGTGAAATCAGGCAGGCATATCCGATTCCGACAAGCATGACTTCCCGTTCCCCCGATTCCTAGGCAGTCGACGAGCGGAATCCTCACTACTAATTAATAGTCATAACGGCACCTTCCTCCAAGGGCTTTCACTGGACCTTGAGATACGCGAGTGAAAGAAAAAAAGACTAAATAAAAAAGGCGAGGCGGAATCGCGAACCCGTCGACCTCCACTCCTGACAACTCCTTCCCAGTTGATGAAAGGAAAAATCCTTCTCCCCAGTTCCTGATCCATATCAACGATCCCAGCGGTATTACCATTTCGGAGCCCTCTTGTCACTCTTCACCCCCTGCCCTTCATCCCTCCATTCATACATACATACGCATTTCTTGCGAAGCCAATCGGCAACGCAAATCCCTCCTTCCGGGATTCCCCCCCTTTCCGCATCGCACCGAGAACCAGTTCGGCTCCCACGACCGAATGAATCGCGGGGAAAAGCCTGGGCCTTGACCCAGAAAAGCGGGTCGAGGCGCTCACCGCACTTGACAAAAACGGCCAGGCCCATTCCTCTTCATTTCGTTTACGGAGGACATACGTAACAATCCCCCGTCCTTCGAAAGGAAATTAGGACACATTTCCAAGAAGCCTCAGAGTCGACCTTTCCCATTCAATGCATGCGCAAGATCGACAGGATTTACTCCCCCCCCCATGAAGCAGTTCCCCAAAGACCGTAATGTAAATTCCCTTCCGAGAAACCCGGTCCAACCCCGCCATCGAAGTTCTCGTCCCAATGCCATCAAATATTAAAGCAGGAATTCCCTCAGATATTCGGGAGGCATCGAAGGACAAGGCCAAGATGAGTTTCTTATGTTTCTCATGGGGTATTCATCGCTTCTTCACAATCCAGGAAGTGAATAGTGTTACACAAAGATGCAGCATTTCAACACCAGTCTCTCTTTAGATCCATGGGGACCTTGTCCAATGACCTCAAAGTCAAACAGACATGAAAAACTTTTGGTTTCCCTACTTGGTCTAAGGGAACTTTCAAATTCCCACTTGGCTAGGCAAGCTCCAATGCATGGCCCCATAGGTCATCGAATAGCATGAGATCTGGTTGCTTAAATATCTGAAGCTGCCTTCTTGAGGCTCAAGTAGATGCATTGGCCTCATACAAAAAGTGACCAGAGCCATGCAAAAACCACTCTTCCTAGTCTATGGGTTGGTTGGTCAAGGTGGGGCTTTACCTTGAGTAATTTAATACAGAATCAAACCCATAAGACCACGAACTTTGATAGCCCAGCATTAAACACATTACAATTTGTATCTTATATTCATCAATTTGCTCTATGTGAGACAAAAATAAAGGAAGTCTTACTTGGTGAAGGAAACCAAAAACTATACCAGTTCTAATATCTTCTTCTACTGACAAATATGACTTTTTTCTTCCCATGCAAAAAAAGTTTGCTAAAGTAATAGTATCTGGTCTCGATCAGACACACGGCTGGACTCACCGGGCCCATGTTGACGAAGCCGTGCCTGGAGGCAACCACGTCTGCTGTCTCCTCATTCCCGTCCGGGATCTCCACGGCCCAGTCAGACGTGTAGGTTCCCAGCACGAGATCCCACGTGCAGAGAGCACCAACGAGGAGGAGGAGAAAGAGTTCCTGTTGCATCGGGACGGGAGCCTCGCGTTCCCTCTTGCTTCAGGGGCATCCACCAGGTCTCTAGGAGACGAAGCCGATCGCGACTCGGGGGTTCGGGCGTCCACCGTGTCGTGTGGCCGGGTCGATTGCAAGTGGGGACTGGAAAACCAGAATCACCAACAGGGATAAGTTAGCTCCACTGACACACAGGCCTGACTCAAGCTTGTTTAAAGAAAAATACAGATAAAAACAAATAGCTAAACTAGTACTGATAAGAAACTAGATAAACTAGTGTCGGTGAAGAGCCTCATGCTATAACAGCTCTGGTCTTTGTACGACTCACTTTTAGGAGGAATGGCAGCATCATTCAAATTTTCAGAAATCTCTAGTACAGAAACAAAAGGGGCTTATGTATACTTAATAGGAGAAACCCTGGTTCTGGGCAGATGGGGCCCAAAGTGATAGTTCTTGGATGTAATTGTGGACCAGCATCCCCATAATTAGAAGTAGATCCAGTCCAAATTATATGAGACTCACTGACTCAATTTGCATGGACCAAGCCCATATGCTAGTCATTAACTTTCGACCAGATGTCTTGGCCTAAATTTTTCAAGTCACTAACAACAGAACACAATGCACCTTAATGTTAATATCCACCTTTTCCCCTCACCTTCAAAGGGCTCTGTGCACACCAGAACCCAAAATAAAACTAGGAAGGTTTTGCCTAGCTTCACGAGTATCCCCATTTTCAAGGCTGCGTTCACTTTCTAGGGCTACCGACCTTATTGTTCTGCACTGTGGCCCCGGCCCAGATAGGCCTAGACGTAGCCTATCATACGCCTAACGTTAGTAGGCCATACGTTCTACCGAGGAATCACTCGTTCTCACCTTGTATCACGATGTCATGTTGTCGGGAGACTGCGGCAGAAGAGGCCTCGAGACAGACTAGGCCTAGCAACGTTCCTATCTAGCCTATCACACGCGGAAGTGTCATAAATAAAAAAGGAAAGAGAGAAAGAGACGAGGCCCTGGCCTAGCCTCCGACTCGGCCTAGGGCTAGAGACCAGGACCAGAAGTGAATCGTTGGGCCTACTGCACGAGGGCTTCCGTGAAACTGGAACTGCGGTTAAGGCCTGGACCCATCTGTCTGGTCCCGGACGGTCAGAAACGAGAACTGAAGTAGCCCAGCCACAGCTGCAGCCCAGCCAGCCCGTCTCTTGGCTCCTTTTTCGCTGCCCTCTCTCTTTCCTCAAACCATCTTCATACTTCAAGAAACTAAAGACAGATGTCGCTTCTGCAAAACGACCCGTCCCGCATCCTTGGACGATTCCATGTGGGCGGAAGTTAACCGGTTACCAGCAAAATTGGTGGCTTTATTACTTCGATTCTTTGTAACTATCGGTTCCAGCTGTTCTCTCCCTAAATTGAGAGCAGCATACAGATTTGAGTGGTTTCAGTGAATGTTGGATCTGTAAATCCTGGGGCTTCTTTGTTTAATATTTAAGCGGATTTCTATCAATCCCATTCGGCACAACAACGTTGTGTCGACGTTGAAAAAAGGTTGATGGCAATGTTGCCTCAATGTTGAGAAAAGGTTGACTTTTCAACGTAACATAGCTGAAAATACGGTTAATTATGATTAGCTAGCATTTCACTGATGTTGATTTTTCGTCGAATTCTCAACTTCAACCAAGTCTCAACGTTTCAACCTATTCTCAATGTTGATACAACGTTGTTGTGCCGAATGGGATGTGTTTTTACCGCTGTTTTTGAACTTGAATGATTTCATTTTAAAATCATTTCGACATCAGCGTGCCAACTTAGAGCTTCCCGGAAAACTTCATCTACACTGCAAGACCACGCATCTGGCAACACTGGCGCCTTCTTCCTCTCCCCTCTTTCCCGCCTCTTCCTCTCCTCAGTCGGTCCCGTCTCCTCCCGCCGGACGGAGGCGGCGGACCGCCTCGTCGCGAGAAATCGACGGGGAAAACGAGCAGAATCCGTGAAAGCGAGTCGGGCGTCGACCTTGAACCCGGCTGGGCGCGGCCACGGCCGTCGCGTCCGCAATCAACCGGTTCGGAGAGGGAGGGGTAGGCCGTGTTCCCATTATTCCATTATTTAATAAATATCGTTCGTTTCTTTCCGGGGAGCATTGACATCACCCGGAACTTATTTCATGTTTATACATTTTTATTCATTTATTCATCTCCTAATTTATGCTATAGTCAATATGTATCGGTTGATTATGCAAATTCTTGGACAATTATTCTTAAGCATTCTACTTAACCAATTATATTTCAAATAAATAAAAATAATGTGAATTTCTAGAACTAACATAATATAATTTCTGCAACGGCATTCACTTTCACCTGAGGAATTACAGGCTGTTCCAAAAGCAGGAGGGCTTTACCGTGACGCAGTTGTGACGCAGCAGTGACGTTCGTGTCCATCGTGGCGGCGTAACGCCTGAACTGCCATCTGGAGGATATTCTCTCATCTTCCCTGGCGGCGATTCATGCGAATTTCGTGAATGTGGAACCGAGAAAACGTGGCGAAGTTTGCACGTATCTCGAGTTCGCCGTTCCCTTTCGCCGACGGTCGGGGGCTTCGGTCAACTTGTAGGACCTACTGTCTGTACGCTTCGCACACGGAAAGGGAAAGAGCGCGGGTAGCCTGAGCTTGCTTTGGCCACCTTAGGGGGCCTCGCCAAGGCCAAGCCAAAGTGAGATTTGACGCACATGTTCCTTATTTAACTCTTTTTTTTTCCATGAGACGTAATCCGGGCTTTAAATCCTCGCCACTCCCTTTATTCCGAACGAGGAGCCATCATTCACCATCCGTCAGTACTTTTTCCCTTGATCCATTTATCCAACCCACAAGATATTGCCGATGCTCATGCCCTTTTAAGCATTGCCGATGCTCATGCCCTTTTAGGCATTGCCGATGCTCATGCCCTTTTAGGCATTGCCGATGCTCATGCCCTTTTAGGCATTGCCGATGCTCATGCCCGGTGAATATTAGAACGAGAGCACCTGGACTCGACGGTCTCCCTCGTCCGTCCAGTTCCACCTGTCACAAAGATCGCACCGTCACCGTCACTCGGTCACCTGTGACCGGGACCACCTGTGAGCTGGACCTTCAGTCTCGAGCATCAGACAGATCGGCAAATGTTTTATCTCTACCTAAAACAATCGATTGAGAAAAGATCCCTACCGCAGTTTGCGCGAACTGCACACGAAAAACGAATTCGTGACAGATCTTGCCAAAAATTCTGCCGATCGTCCGTATTTTGCACGGTCGATCATGTTCCCAAGTGGCACGTAGGCAGTGGACCACCACCTACGTTTGGGAAAGAGAGCTGGTGGTCCACCACCTTTACCAGGTGGTGGGCCACCAGGTACGGGTTCCACTTGCCAGCAACCGGCCCGCCACCTTCCGCGCCCCTAGAGGGCCGACACGTTACCAGTTAGCTCGTTCGTGGTGTACCACCGGCTGGGAAGGGACCTCATGTTCCCATAAATATAGAATTCACCTCTAAAACTAGGAGCTGTGGTCTATCGAGAAGAGCTTACGAGAGAACGGACATGACCCGCTGCTCTCCTTTCCCGCATTCAATCCGGAACCCTGAGAGGGTGGGAAGGACTTCACGAGCGCTGTGTTATATGAGAGGGGCTGAAAGGCAAAGTGGCCTATCTGCAAATAATTCTTTCCTGGAGCTCCGCGTGGAATGGGCGAATATTCCAGTGACGACCGTCTTGCTAAAAGTGAGAAAAGGTTGCATGTATCGATGGAACACTCCATCCTTTACTTGGTTCCAAACAACAATAACTTTCTATGAAAGGAACAAGGTTCATAAATACGAAGCCGACACTATTTCCGGAAAATGTTTGCAGTTAGGCCACTTTCCCCTTACACCCTTCATTATACGCTTGATTTTCATATGGTATTTGGGAATGAAAGCACTCGACCCGTCCCTAGTTCCATACACTTCTATATTCCCGTGCTTAACTTGAGCATTTAATAATTTTCCGAGTCTTATATTGCTATCAAAACAGCATAATTTCACTCTTTCCTCATAACTGTTCGTAAATTCCACAGTAAGAGGAGGAAAGAGAGGGAAGAATCACTTTTGCTAAATCTGGAAGGCAGGTACTTAATTGCATCAATAGGGTGCTGGGAACTGGGATACCATCTAGTGGCGACTCTTGGTACTGCATGTGCGGGAATGCCTGAAACATCATGGAAAGAGAGCTGGTTGCCCTCCTCCTACACTAGGTAGCGCGCCAGCAACTGCATATTCCACTTGCCGCCATGTTCCGTGCCTGGGCCGTCTGGGCCGCCTGGGCCGCCTATGACCCACCACTTTTCTGTGATGGGACTTGTGGTTATGCGCTTTTGTCGTCAGGACAGAGAAAAAGTTGTCTGACTTTCCCCGCACTTGCAAAGAAAGGTCCGAATTAAAATACGTTTGCAGTGGTTATCCGCAAGATTCAGAAATTCATCAGAAAAAACTCCGCGTGAAGGAAGAAAGACCTGCGAATGAAGAAATGGTCCTCGAAAATTGAAATTTATTGGCTTTTGCAAAAAAAAATTTGCGAATTTTCCCGAAAAAAAAACAGAAGACAAGAGCCATGCGAAGAGCTACATTCTCATTTTGGTCCAACCTTTCGGTACTTTTTCGGTCCTCTTTCCTCTCCCTCCCAAATAATTAAGGACCATTTCGAAATGAAACACCCACCAAATCCAGAAAACTCACAACGACCCCAAATCATCAAATCGATCAAACGAATCTCATTCACTGAATCCGTGCCGAATTGTCTTTCCGAGCGCGTGCAGCCTCGGGTCGAGCGGATTCGTAAACGCGTCGACGCGATGGAGCGCCCCGAGATGGCGTATCGCATTCCGCTCGATGAGCGAAAACGCGGCACTCCAACGATTCTGAGTCAAATCTGAGAAATTTCAGGGAGAATGGAAAGTAAGCAAAACTGGAAGGAGTCCTGCAATACGATATGAATATATTGCAACGGTTATGCATAACTCGTATGATTCAGGCGATATCTTCGGTCGTTTTGGACGGTGCCTCGTCGGAGACCTTCGTCCCTTCGTCGCTCGGGAGGTCGGTCATCCATTCGGTATTTTCAGGTGCAGAGGGTCGAAAGAGCAGCGACCCCTGACCTCCTACGAGACCCTCCAGCCCAGGCTACGCTAGGCTAAAGCGCGAGCCGGGCCCTAGGCCTCCTCCGTGGACGCTCCTCCGCCCCCCTGCCCTTTCCTGCTGGCCCCTTCCCGTGAGGACGACGGAGACCATGTCCTCGCGTCCGTCGGCCAGGTCCTCGAAGAAGCTCGCCTCCGGGACGAACGGCGGAATCCCCTGGCTCGGCCTCGTCGGATCGGACCGGATCGCTTCCCCGGGCATCGCCACCTACCAGGTGCGACAGGAAATTCTTCTTCTCCAGGAAGATGTACGGGACGTTCGGGAGCATGTACAATTTCGGATCCACTCCTGCCGCAAGGCACTGGATGAGAGAGACCCGACACCGACCATAAAGCATCCAACTGCTGCACGCAAATTCAACGTAGAAATTTAATTGCGCGAAAAAAAAATCAGATACGAAAAACCGTTACCTTCTGGTATTTATTGGTAAACTCGCTAACAATCGTTTTCTCCCAGCATATCGCTTCGAGTGGAATGCAAATTCGTCGAATGAAAACGAGGGGAAAGTTCATTTCGGCCCGTTTCGCTGGAACGTTTCACGTGTCCCGAAGTAGAACGCGCTCTCGCTCTCGCTCTCTCTCTCTCTCGCTCTCGCTCTCGCTCACGCTCTCTCTCTCGCTCTCTCCCTTTTTTGTGCAATTTGTGGGAGGTGACTCTCGCGATTGGGTGACTCACTTTGAAATGCTCTTATTTCGGTGAAAATGCCTTTCGTTTTCTCTTTTACTAGTAATTCGTGAATAACTCACGACGTGCCTTTTCATGCAGTCAGATACGCAGAAAAAAGCAGCGCCCAACATTCCAATTCGAAGCCTTCGCGATCGAGAGGGAAAAAATAACCCGGCTGTATTGCAACCGGAGGGGCCACGTCCTAACGACCTGGGGCTCAGCCGAGCTGATCGTCTCGAAGGTCGGGGAGTTAATAATCCGGACTTTCCGATAGATAGGGCTCCATACTTGATGTGACGTGCTGAGATGGAGTTGCGAAGTCTCTTGTTAGTTTAGTTTAGGTGGGTTTAGTTTAGTTTAGACTCGAGCTGATTCATAATCTGCTTACAATGACCTTTTCTGAACGGGGGACACCTCGACCTCGCCCCTAAGCCCGCTGGAATCAGCGCCAAGCCCTATCTGTGTGGCAAATTCCAGTTGCGGAACGGCCAAAAAACTGCTAAGCGCACGAAATGTGCGGATGCGCAGATGTCTGGGTTCGCAAAATCGGCACAAGATGGCGTTTGCGTTCCGCCCCGAACGATGAGAGTATTCTTCCTTGTTTTCTTCTCGTCGTGATGACGGTGAAGTGGCATTCGCTAAAAGCATAGTTATTGGGTTTCGATGGTTCTGGAGAATTCGAAACGCTTGGGTCCTGCACGAGGACCGAGAAGCGGAAACGGATTTGGAGTCTCCACTCTCGGACGACGATGGACTTTCGGTGGACTCGAAGGCCCGTCCTCGCGACAGCGTGGGCTTTCGACCGATCGTCTCCGCGATACCTGGAGGAGGCGCCGCGGAAACGTTTTCGCGCTGTCGTCGTCTCGTCTACGGCAGTTCGCCGTCTGTCGGAGACGGCGGATGATGGCGTCTTCTCCCGAAAGCTCAAAATCGCGGCTCGTAAGCGGGCCATCGAAACGCCCCCGAGTCCGAAACGAGGCACGCACGGAAAAGAATCCAGAACGTCCACATCTGTGCCTCGTTCCGCTTTGGTACATTTTCGACGAACGAATTTTGCGATACGCGCTGGCACCTCATAACGTAGAAAATATGTACCTCGTCGTACGTTTCAACTCTGCCGCGCGAACGTCTACTTTCGTTATAATTAACACTTATGATTCAAATCCTTCATCATCGCATCGCATCTCGACGCATCCAGAGGACGCGCCCATCGCCTCACCCGAGGTTTCCTGTATCGCCTCTCGAAGTCGTAGAAGCAAAACGGGAGCTGGAAGAGGGTGAGAGGCTTTAGGACGGCGAAGGCGAGGAGGCCGTAGGAGACCTCGCGGAGGCCCGAGAAGAAGAGGACGAGGCCGGCGAGGAGCATCGCAGAAGAACACGCTTGGCGGCGAGGTCGTTCGCGTCGTGGAATCGCCGCCATTCCTTGCAGTCCGCGGCCTCCATCCTTGTCGGCCCGGAAGAAGTTGGACGACGGGAGGATCGAGGAGGTTCGGAAGATCGGAGGATCGAGGCAGACCAAGGAGGCGCTCGTTTGCCGGCGATCGCTTATCTTCAGGCTCGTGGAGAGGATTTCAGGTAAGAGAAGTTCGAGGTTCGAGTCGTCATCGAAGAGGAACCGAAGAGGCATCTCCGTTCGCTCGATTCCTCGCTTCCGTCGGGGAAACTGATCATTTTCCTTCGTGTTTTCGGAGACTCTTCGCCCGAGAAGTTTTTGGCGACGGGCTGGAGAAATTTCTCGGCCGTTCGTCCGTCTCGCCGCCGAGCAAAAATTTTCCCAGATGGCAAGAAAGATCCGGCAAAAAGCTAATCTAATCCTAATCCCTAATCCCTAATGAACGCTAATGAGCGCCGTTCCAGAACGTTTACGCCGATAAATTCTGAACCGGCGCGGAAAGAAAACCGAAAAAGATCCAAACTTTTTTTTTTCGTTCTGGAGGGGATTCCTCGAAACAATTATCTTCCTGGAGTGTGATTCCCTCCATGCAATCGAAGCGAGTCTTCGCGAACGTTTCCAATTCGATCCTGCGCATTAATCCCCCTTCCGGCTGATGTCCCTCCGGAACGGTCGGATGACCGGCCAACATCATAATTCTAATTTTTCCAATACAAATTAAGCCGAATAATGATTATATTCCCTGACGAATGAATTTTAAAACATTAACGCAGTCCGAAATTCAAGTAGTCCATGGAAAGTCCAGAGGATTTTAGCAATTTAGGCGAAATCTCTCGTCGGTCGTAGAAACTCTGCTCGCTCGAGTCGCTGCCAGATGGCAGGTCCGATGCCTCTTTTGAAGAACGTTCTATCCGGCCGAGAAATATTTCTCAGTTTCGACAGCTCTATGGGCGTCTAAGTTGTCGCAGTCGTTCTCGACAACGTCGACAAAAGGACGTCGAAGTCTGGCAGTTGCTGGATATTTCCCATCGTTTTCCTTCGCCCGTTCTCAACACAGTGAACTTATCACATTTACTTATCACCGAGAGAAGAGAACAAAGCAATCGAGTCGATAGAATATGGATTTGCTTGAAGCAAATCCACGACGACAGCAGGAAGTAGACGATCGTGCCGATGAGCCCAAAGAACAAGACGCAAGACCAGAGCTTGTTCCTCCTGTGGAATTTCTTCCAGGCCTCGTAGTCATCAACTTCCATCCTCCGGGACGGGATTTACACTCGCTGGTTCTCTCGACAGGCGAGTGATGAGGGAGGAAGCTCTTCTTTCTTTTCGTCTTTCAGAACGCTGTAGATAGGGTGCAGCCTCTGAAAATTTCACAATCAATCGCGACTTCGCGAAATTACCATTACGGTCCTACGCGTTAATCGTCCTGCGAGGATCGCGTGGGTCCGGTCCCCCTTCCGGCTGATGACCCTCTGGAAAGGTCGGATGACCGGCTAACATCTCTCGGATCGTACTTCTTCGGGCCGGTTCACATCGTCCGTCGGCGAGACCTCTCAGCAGCCTCGTCGCAGGCCGGTCTGAACGCGCCCATGGAAAAGAATGGTAGGAATGTCTACGACGAAGTAACGCCGCAGCTGCGACGCAACGGCCGACGCAAGGAGTTCCAAGGAATCAAACTGTTATAATGGATAGCCAATGAGGAGTCGATGACGTACTTACGGAAAGCCAATAGGAACGCAGGTTGATATGGCGGCCAGCACGAGCTCCGAGACATGCGTCTAGCGACAGACCGTCGCCAGCCAATCAGAACGCAGCTCCTGTCTGCGTCATGATTCACGGGCTACCCACGTATCTCGAACCCATCTCCTAGACTCACTCGTCGCTGGGGACTGGAGGATGCTCTGGGAGGTCGGGTCCGATGCGATCCGATTTCGCGCTCGGCCCGGGATCCGGAGGAGGCACCTGCGAGGAGGCGGGGGGACGGGAAAGGACGACCGGGGAATCCGTGAGGACGACGGAGACCATGTCCGCGCGTCCGTCGGCCAGGTCCTTGAAGAAGCTGGCCTCCGGGACGAACGGCGGAATCCCCTGGCTCGGCCTCGGCGGGATCGTCTCGAAACTCCACGACTTCCCCCTGACCCTCTCCAGCGCCTCCCGGTGAACTCGCCCGTCGACCACGCACGTCCACTTCGTCGGATCGGACCGGATCGCGTCCCCGGGCATCGCCACTTACCAGGTGCGATCTGTCGACAGGAAATTCTTCTTCTCCAGGAAGATGTACGGGACGTTCGGGAGCATGTACAATTTCGGATCCACTCCAGCCGCAAGGCACTGGATGAGAGAGACCCGACACCGACCATAAAGCATCCAACTGCTGCACGTAAATTCAACGTAGAAATTAAATTGCACAAAAAAAAATTCAGATACGAAAAACCGTTACCTTCTGGTACATATTGGTAAACCCGCTAACAATCGTTTTCGCCCCGCATATCTCTTCGAATGGAGTGCAAATTCGTCGAATGAAAACGAGGGGAAAGTTAATTTCGGCCCGATTCGCTGGAACGTTTCACGTGTCCCGAAGTAGAACACGCTCTCGCTCTCTCTCTCTCTCTCTCTCTCGCTCTCTCCCTTCTTTGTGCAATTTGTGGAAGGTGACTCTCGCGATTGGGTGGCTCACTTTGAAATGCTCTTATTTCGGTGAAAATGCCTTTCGTTTTCCCATTTACAAGTAATTCGTGAATAACTCACGACGCGCCTTCTCATGCAGTCAGATACGCAGAAAAAAGCAGCGAAAAAATTGTCCAACATTCCAATTCGAAGCTTTCACGATTTCACGATAAAAAAAACTGCTAAGCGCACGAAATGTGCGGACGCGCAGATGTCTGGGTTCGCAAAATCGGCACAAGATGGCGTTTGCGTTCCACCCCGAACGATGAGTTTTCTTCCTTGTTTTCTTCTCGTCGTGATAACAGTGAAGTGGCATTCGCTGAAAGCGAATGCCACTACACAATGCCACTTGGCGACATCTCGCGTCGGTCGTAGAAACTCTGCTCGCACGAGTCGCTGCCAGATGGCAGGTCCGATGCCTTTTTAAAAAGAACGTTCCATCCGGTCGAGAAATATTTCTCAGTTTTGATAGCTCTCTAGGAGTCTAAGTTGTCGCAGTCGTTCTCGACGACGTCGACAATGTCGACAAAACGAGGTCGAAGCATGGCAGATGCTGAATTTTCCCGATCGTTTCCCTTCGCGCGCTTTCAACTCTGGTAGCTCATCACATTTGCTAGACCGAAAAATGAGAGCAAAGCAATCGAGTCAAGAGAATATGTAATTTCTCGGAGTTTGATGCGGAAGAGAGAGAAGGAACTCCCACGAGAGAAGAAAAAAGCAGAAAATCCTTCGAAAAGAAACGCGATCATGCGTCACCGTCCGATTGCCAGAAGCGTATCAGGGCCAAGCTAAGTTTTCCACGAGATTCGAGCAGTCGTCTGGGAACTTCTGCCATCAGGACGAACGAGGAGAGGAAATCGTTTTGGACCGAGGTTTCTGCTACGTCGATTCCGACGACGTCCTCGATCTCGACGGCTGCGAGGTCTTCATCACTTCCTCGTAAGTTGGAGGTAAATCGAGCTCGAATTTCGGGAGGAACGGAGGATTCCTCGCGCATCCCTGCATGTGAATCGCCCTCGACGAATCGGAGGGGATTTCCGTCAGCCCGGAGTCCTGAGGAAGCACCGGAGTCGAGGTCGGGAAGGGAAGGAAGATCGGGGAATCGATGAGGACGACAGAGGCCATGTCGGTCGATGGCAGATTCCAAGAAGGGCTGGATTTGAGGACGAACGGCGGATTCCCCTGATTCGGATCAGGTGAAAAGTTCTTGAAGTGCCAGGACTTTCCTCGGATCGCGTGGAGGGCCTCCCGATGCACCAGGCATTTCACTCTGCCTCGACTCGCATGATACACCCCGTCCTCGGGTATCGACACGTACCACGTCCGATCCGTGGGCAGGATCGTCCCTCCTTCCACGAAGAGATACGGGACGTTCGGGAGCATGTACAGCCGAGGATCCACTCCTGCGGCGAGGCACTAGATAAGACAAAGCTCATGGTTTATATAATGTTTGCATGAAACGTGGCGTATGCAAGCTTACAATTTCTTAGAATTGGTTATTTTCGTTGAAAGTTAGATAGGAAAGCTTATCATTCTTTAATACGGACAAGTATTCACTTTGACTTTACGTAGAAGTACATTTTTACGCTCCCGCTCAGTTATTTATTCATCTTACAACCGTAAAGAACATGTTAATGTGAAATATTAACACCTACCAATCCGTTATTTATTTTTCACTTGTTCGATACAAACATGCAACCTTTCGACTCGTCCTCGTAGATGATGAAGATGCGCATTTTTCATGAGGGGGAGAAAGTATAACTCTTAACACAATTTGACGCAAAAATACATATGCCTTTGTAATGCATATTTTTCGGTTCGTGGAACTGCCGAATTTATTTCTTAGCTGTAAGAGCTACTATGAAATATTGTGTCCGACAGAGACAAACATGATTTGATCAAGCACAAACTCTTGCACTATCAAAAAACAATTTCAATAATATTCACGAACCTGCTAAGTCATCTTAAAAATAAACCTTATAGTTATCTTTACATCATCCGGGTGGCATCATTCATATTTTTCATTTGATACAGTCCTGAAAGGAATACAATGTCATGATTTACAATAATACAGCCCTATTCTATTTTAACTTCACCGCCTGCAAGCAAAAACGACGACGTAGGCTCACCCGAGGCTTCCTATATCGCCTATCGAAGCTATAGAAGTACCCAGGGATGAAGAGAATCGAGAACGGTCCGGAGATAGCGAAGGCTAGGAAGACGAAGCCGAGCACTTTATACGACAGCAGGAAAGAGGCGATCATGCCGATGAGCCCGAAGAGCCAGACGCCCGTCGTGACGTAAGACCAGAGCTTGTTCCTCCTGTGGAATTTCTTCCAGACCTCGTAGTCTGCAATTTCCATCTTCCAGGACGCATTTACACTGGCTGGTTCTCTCGACTGAGGAGTGATGAGGGAGAAACCTCTTGATGCTTTTCTCCTTCAGAGTGACGTAGATAAGGTGGGGCCTCTGATAAGAGCCATGCGTACTTTGAAGAATTTAAGAGCAGGCGATTGAGAGCATGTGGTTCATTCCTTCTCCCTGCGCCTTTTGCTTCTTTACTTCATTTTGGGTCGTGTTCCCGCTCGCTTCTTATTCTCTCTCGTGCTGAATAGTGTTGATTACCTGGTGCCCCCACCTCAATGACATGATGCATTAAAATAACGAATTTCGCCCCCCCCCCCCCAATATGGATGGAGGATGCAGAAACTGAGTATTGTATTGCAGCCGCAGCCCTCCACTTCAACCGTTCACATGAATTGGCAAAGAACGTTGAGCACTTTCAAGCTATATTCGACAGATGTAAAAAAATTGGTACATTAAATTCAAGGACATATGGATATAGAATCGTAACTTCTCTCTAAAGACGTGCTTTTCATTGTCTACAATTTTTAGCGAAATTTTATTGCAATTTGGAAGCTTTTCCGTATTTTATTTTGAAATTGATTCATTAAATTAATTTTTTAATTTTCAAAATTTTTGAGAAATAGTTTCAGAAAACCACGTCATCAGGATTGCGCTAGAGACAATGACCATCGGAGACGAATAAATTTGGCCGGCCCTCCCAGTCCCTCATCCTCCGTCCATTCCTTCCCAGGCGGCAAGAGGCCACAGACAAGGGCGATTCCATCCCTTGGCTCTGCCATCCCAGTCCAGAAGAATCTCGGCAAGAAACCTCGACCTATCCCCCCTCCGATAACGTTGCATGTTGTGCTCCTGTCTTGCGATATTTTTAGCTTTTATCGTTGCATTTTTTAGTCTAATCGAAAAGGCGTATCCCGAGAATCGCACATGGAACTCGAATCGCACCTTAATTCGCCCTAATTCGACCCGTGACAACAAGAACAACCCGGGAAGATGCCCTTGAACGACTCGGGAAGATAACCTAAAGCGACGCGGGAAGATAACATAAAGCGACGCGGGAAGCACAGCATTAAAATACTGCATTGCAATGCTTTTCATCACCTGAGAATCATTGATAATATCATTTCGGCTGAGACCAAACGATACAACGAGACACGATACGGCATTTCACTCACGAAGTCCCACAGTTTGCTTCATATCCAGTCGCATGCAGTCTCATCTGGAAGATCCTTAAACGACGTGCTTTCAGATATGAAGCTCGCTGGAAGTGCGCCGCTGTCGGGATGAAGTCTGGCAATTATGCAGTTGATGTGTGAGAGAGTGTGTGATAGCGATCCTACTGTTTTAAGAAGTCCTTTAGCAGAGCCAAGTGGGATGGGGATGCATGGATCCATTAAAATCGTTGCCCAGTGGGTTCCAAGAAGAATTCTGTCGCTTGACTTCGACGCGGACCTCAATTTTGATGGAGTTTCATAGCTTCCTCGTAAGATGGAGGTAAATCAAGCTCGACTTTTGAGGGGTTCAATTCCAATCGGATCCGAGAAGCATTCGCCATGGTTTCCTGTAAATGAAGCACCCTTGAAGAAACGGCGGGAATCACCGGCTCCGCGCTCTGCCACCGAGTCCGGAGGAAGCACCTGATTCGAGACAGGCAGATCGCGTCCGACCGCGATCGGGGAATCGGCGAGGACGACAGAGGCCATATCGGTGAACGACGGAACGCTCCGAGAGAACTGCTTGACGACGAAGGGAGGCATCCCCTGCGTCGGCTCCGGGAACAGCGTCTTCAAGTACCAGGACTTCCTGATCTTGTCCAGGCCACCCTGATGCACCAGGCACTTGACTCTCCTCGCCCCATTTCCAAGGCCTCTCGCATCCTCGGGCATCCCCACGTACCACGACCGACCCGTGGTCAGGGCGCTCCGATCGTCCACGAAGAGGTACGGGACGTTCGGGAGCATGTACAGTTTCGGATATACCTGTACTCTCGCGGCATGACACTGGACGAGATAGAAGGAGAGCTAATGGCAAACCTCGATGAAACGTCGCCCAGCTTAGCTAAAATTGAACTACACGTGAAACAGGATTGACAATGGGCATCGTTTTCTGCATTCGTATTGATGATGAAATGCCGAACCCCCACGTGAGAAGAAAAACCCTTGGAAATGAACGCAATAATACGTCACCGTCGTCCGATTGCAACAAGCGTTTCGCGGCCGAAGAAAATTTTCTGCGAGATACGAACAATCGTTTGAGAACTTCTTGCGGAGCCATCAGGACGAACGAGGAAAGGAAATCGTTTGGACCGAGGTTTCTGCTAAGTCGAGTCCGACGATGCCCGCGATCTCGTCGGCGGCGCAGTCTCCATCACTTCCTCGTAAGTTGGAGGCAGATCGAGCTCGAATTCCGGGTGGAACCGAGGATTCCTCGCGCATCCCAGCCGGAAAATCGCCCTCGACGAATCTGAGTCCGGAGGAAGCACCGGAGTCGAGGTCGGGAAGGGAAGGAAGATCCGGGAATCGACGAGGACGACAGAGGCCATGTCGGTCGATGGCAGATTCCAAGAAGGGCTGGCTTTGAGGACGAACGGCGGATTCCCCTGACTCGGAGCAGGGGATAAGGTCTTCAAGTGCCAGGACTTTCCTCGGATCGCGTGGAGGGCCTCCCGAAGCACCAGGCATTTCACTCTGCTGCCTCGACACGCATGATACACCCCGTCCTCGGGTATCGACACGAACCACGTCCGATCCGTGGGCAGGATCGTCCCTCCTTCCACGAAGAGGAACGGGACGTTCGGGAGCATGTACAGCCGAGGATCCACTCCTGCGGCGAGGCACTAGATAAGACAAAGCTCATGGTTTATTTAATGTTTGCATGAAACGCGGCATACGTATGCGAGGAATTACTTAGAATTGGTTATTTTCGTGGAACATGAGACTCCTTTCGAATAGTATGAAATAATGCTTGTGAATAACGGAATTTGAAAGACAGCCTAATGGAATAATACGTGGGCGAGTCAATAAATAAGTTGAATGTTGGCATATCTTGTAAAATTACAATTTGTAAGGGGTGAAAACTGCACCACACGGTGCTAGAAGTATTCCGCACTCGATGAGGCCATTACTGTTTTTGGGCAATTTTTTGGACCTTGGAAGATCTGCGCTTCGCGATTAGATTTCAGAACTCGGAATACGCGAAAGAAAGCGACATTCACGCCAAAAGGTTCACATAATACGTTGACAGGCGCATAGCAAGACTGCTGTGCTTTAGTAATTGAAACCATTCGCGAAAGATGGAGGAAGTGCCTTGGACGTACAGCGTGTAAGGCAGCCTGTGAAGGCTGCTTCAATAGAGGCATTATTGGAGTATGTGTGGGTGTGAGACATGGCTCTGTCGTTCCATCATTCACGACTGGTTCACAAACGCTGTTGATTGCCGTCCAAAGGAGTAATCCTTCAGCACGATAATGCGGGGCCACACACAGCACAATGAATTTTTTTTTAGTTTGCAAGCTAGCATCCTTTTGGGTGCTTCATCAATATTTTTCATTGATGCGAGTTAAGAAAGGAAAATAATATTGTAATATAATATTATTAGTTTCTTAGCTATTTTTATTGCACCGTCAGCGACCGAAAACGAAGACATAGTGCCAGACTCACCCGAGGTTTCCTATGCCGCCTATCGAAGCTGTAGAAGTACCCAGGGATGAGGAGAGTCGAGAACGGTCCGGTGATGGCGAAGGCCAAGAGGACGAAACCGAGCACTTTATACGACAGCAAGAAGCAGGCGATCATGCCGATGAGCCCAAAGAGCCAGACGCCCGTCGCGACGTAAGACCAGAGCTTGTTCCTCAGGTAGAATTTCTTCCAGGCCTCGTAGTCGGCGGTTTCCATTCTCCGGGACGTATTTACAATCACTGATCCTTTCGACTGCGGAGTGAAAAGGGAGGAACCTTTTGTTGCTCTCCTTTTTGATGCCTCATTGCTTTTCTCCTTGAGAACGACATAGATAAGGTGGAGCCTCTGATAAGAACTATGGGTTCTTTGAAGAATTGAAGAGCAGACGATGGAGAGCAAGCGGTTCATTCCTTTTCCCTGCCGCTACTGTTCTTTGTTATAGGTCGTCTCCTCGCGCGCTTCTTATTCTCTCTCGTGCTTTTCAGCACCTGTTGTTGTTCAGTGTTGATCACCTGGCGACCCCCACCTCGATGTCATGAGGCAATAAAATACTGAATTTCGACCGCCACCAATAAGAGACAGAAACTAAACATTATATCGCCCAGATGCTCCCCTCCACTTCACTCGTTCGCATGAATTGGCAAAGAACGTTCAACAACTTCAAGCTATATTCGACAGCTGAAAGAAGATTGGTATTTTTGAATTCAAGGACATTGTTCTAGATTTCTCCTAAAGGCCTGTTCTTAATTGGCTGCCACAATTTTTAGCGTACTTGGATTGGAATTTGGAAGCTTTTTTGTTTTATTTTGAATTTTATTCGTTTATTTATTTATTTATGAACAGTTTCCCAAATCCACGTCATCCAGGAATGTCCTGAAGACAATGACCATCGAGACGAATTCATTTGGTCTACCAGTCTCTCTTCCTCCATCAATTCCTTCCCCAGGAGGGGAGGGGTCACAGACGAAGTACCTGTAATTCCGCTCTTTGGCTCTGCCATCATTCTCCAGAGGACAATTAGGAAAAATCTCAGTTGTCCGCTCTCTGATCACATTGCGAGCTATGTTCTTGTCTTGCATTATTTTTTTTTGGTATCTTTCACCGTTTTATTTTTTTTTCAGCCCAACGTTAAAAACTTTTCCGGAGAATCGCTCACGGGACTCAAATCGATTCGCCCAACGCTCTGAAACCTGACCTGTGACCATAGGAACGGCCCGGGAAACATGACGTTCATAAGGTCACCTTTACGGAATTTTTGCGGACACGCGTTTGATGAGCTCGAGGTAGGATTCGATTGAAACCCACTTCTTCATGCATCACTCGACAACGAAGTCTTGAGAACGGTTTCTCCCCTGAGGAAATTAATTTGGCAAAAAATAAAAACTGTTGTGCGTTAAAGCAGTGGAGCCACTGCCCTCTGCTGTTTCCATAGGAAACCTGCGAAAATGGACCCTGTATGGAACGTAAAATAAACCAATTCTTAGCTTATTGGATTGCTCAAAAAATAGTTTCTTGTCTTTCATCACCCGGGAATTATTGCTTTCATCATTTCGGCTGAGACCAAAAGACGCAACGAGACAGATGCGGCATTTCACACACAGACCCGTCGATTGCTTCATTTCCGGTCGCATGCAGCGTCATCTGGAAGATCGCGACACAACGTGCTCTCTGATTTGGAGCTTGTTGGAAGTGCGCCGCTTTCGAGGTGAACTCTGGCAACTATGCAGTTGCTGTATGAGATGGCGAATTTTTTTTCAGTTTTTTTCCGGCATTTCCATTTAAGGGCGATTCTTACAGTGCGGCACTGTCTTTCCAACCTGTCGAGGGCACGGTTAGATGGGATACGAGCGAACCTACTGTCCTAGAGTCAGTCCTTTAACGAAGCCCGCACGCATTGAGATGAAGGAGGAAAGGGGCTTGAAAAAAGTCTTCAATGATGGGATAGGGATGCATGGACCCATTCAAATCGTTTTCCAAAGGGGTTCCAAAATGATTTTTGCCGCGTTGTCTCCGACGGGGTCCTCAGTTTGTATAGAGTTTCATCGCTTCCTCGTAAGTTGGAGGTAAATCAAGCTCGAGTTTTGCGGGGTGCAATTCGAGTCGGATCCGAGAAGCATTCGCCGTGGTTTCCTGCAAATGAAGTAAACTCGAAGAAACGGCGGGAATCACCGGCTCCGTGCTCCCGGGGCTCAGGCCTCCTTCGTGGACTAAGCTCTGGCCGGCTAGCGCAGGCTGGCGCTAGCCCCTTAGCCGCTCCTGCTGTCTCCGGTATAGCCACTTGCTGCCTTGCGAGGCTCTCTTGACGAACTCGACGAAGGGAGGCATCCCCTGCGTCGGCTCCGGTAACAGCGTCTTCAAGTACCAGGACTTCCCCCTGACCTTGTCCAGGCCACCCCGATGCACCAGGCACTTGACTCTCCTCGCCCCATCCCCCAGGCCTCTCGCATCCTCGGGCATCCCCACGTACCACGTCCGACCCGTGGTCAGGGCGCTCCGACAGTCCACGAAGAGATACGGGACGTTCGGGAGCATGTACAGCCGAGGATCCACTCCCGCGGCATGACACTGGACGAGATAGAAGGAGAGCTAATGGCAAACCTCGATGAAACGTCGCACAGCTAAGCTAAAATTGAACAACACGTGAAACAGGATGGCAATATGGCATAGTTTTCTGCGTTCGCATTGTTGATGAAATGCCTGTGCATAACGGTATTGAAACAAACATTTTCATAAGCTACAAGCAGTGTGAAAGTTAGGGCTGCTAATTTCTCTAGGTATCCCACAACGTTTGGCCCACGTTGGCTGGCGAGTTGGGAGCGTGGGCCCACATGGCGGAGGGCTACCCATGAGGCCCCACATCTGCGCAGTCGGCATTTGTGATGTCTCAGGAGTAGACATCTATCTCAGTTATTTGAAGAAAAAGCTCCCCCCTGTTGATGAGAGATGGCGCCTATGTAGCTTTCTGTGGGATCAGAGAGTGACTCGTTATTAAAGACCCCAGCACTTTTCATGTCCTACTGGATGCTTTCCCACAGAGAGCGTCAGGGAAGGCCTTGGATTTTCTCAATTGATTCGTTCGAACAGGTTAAGCAGATCAAGGAGACTCCTGTTAAACGAGGAGGAGGCACGGTTCAATTCGGGGCTTCACTCGATACGGTGAGGATTGAGGGCATCGATTTCGTTTGATCGTGGAGGCTGCGTCTGGCTCCCCTGGAGGGGATGAGCAGATTCGGGTGAGATTAAAGAAACGATTACTCGAGTCTTACGGGACATGCAGTTCCATAGAGGGAAAAAAGCCATTGGAGGGATTAATGAACTCACAACGGCGCTCAAAACTTGCGCAGAAAGTGAAGGCCTCGAAAGATGACAATAGAAGGAAGTACTACTCATTTAGTACTTTCCGCCAGACCGAGAGAGACTCGGTGGCAAGGTCCCGGGTTAGGGTAGCTAACCGATAGGGAACAGATATAGAATCTCCATCGAAACCACCTTTATTCGCCTGAATGTGCACATCGGCGTTTGACGTTGGCCCAACGTGAGGACGCGGGAGAAGCCTGCCAGGGAACAAACGTCGGGCCCACATCGCAAACGTGGAATTCAAACATAGGCCCAACGTTGGCCCGACGTCGTGTGCTGCCGTGGAAGTTAACCCCCGGCTGCACGCCCGCGTTCGGCCAACGTCAAACGGCGACGTGCGCCACGACATTCGAGCTCCCCTACCGGGGACCTAGCCATCGAGTCTTTCGTTCGGTCTGGCTGGAACTACTCCATGGAGTAGTACCATATGGTAGAGAGTATAATTCGAGGCGACACTTCGAGGGGCGTGGGAGGGTCGAAATATTACGGAGACATCTGGTGGCTCGTCATCGACAACACTTCCACGAGGGCGTGCTTCGCGGCAGCGGAATCGGGAATCGACTCGAAGGGATCCCTCAACGCACGTAACGCGCGTGTCTCGTCTCGTCCGCTGCTCGGCCATGGAGGAGTTCTCGATGTGCGCCCGCTAGGTGGATCATCGACAGTGACATCTATATTCCGACTCTGTCAATGAATGGGGCTCGAGAGGAGTGGAAGCCTCTTGGGTAGTACTTCCTCCGATTGCCATCTTTCGAGACCTTCATTTTCCATCCCCATTGAGATTTCACTCACCACCCATCCCTTCATCCGCTAAGGAAGCGCTTTTCAGGCAAGATCATAACTTCAATCGAGGCCCCGAGTCCGGAGGAAGCACCTGATTCGAGACCGGCCGATCGCGTCCGACCGCGATCGGGGAATCGGCGAGGACGACAGAGGCCATATCGGTGAACGACGGAACGCTCCGAGAGAACTGCTTGATGACGAAGGGAGGCATCCCCTGCGTCGGCTCCGGGAACAGCGTCTTCAAGTACCAGGACTTCCCCCTGACCTCGTCCAGGCCACCCCGATGCACCAGGCACTTGACTCTCCTCGCCCCATCCCCCAGGCCTCTCGCATCCTCGGGCATCCCCACGTACCACGACCGACCCGTGGTCAGGGCGCTCTGACCGTCCACGAAGAGGTACGGGACGTTCGGGAGCATGTACAATTCTGGATCCACTCCCGCGGCATGACACTGGACGAGATGGAAGATGGAAGCTAAGGCAAACTCGAAACGTCGCACAGCTAAACTAAAATTGAACTACAGGTGAAACAGGATGGCAATATGGCACCGTTTTCTACGTTCGAGTTGTTGATTAAATGCCTGTGCATAACGGTATTGAAACACGCGAAACATTTTTATAAGCAACAAGTACTGTGAAAGTTAGGGCTGCTAATTTCTCTAGGTAGTCCACAACGTTTGGCACACGTTGGCTGCGAGTTGGGAGCGTGGGCCCACATAGCAGAGGGCTACCCATTAGGCACCACATCTGCGCTAGGGCGGCAGTCGACATGTGTTGTCTCAGGAAGAGACATCTATCTCAGTTATTTGAAGAGAAAGCTGCCCATCGTTGATGAGAGATGGCGTCTATGTAGCTTTCAGTGGGATCAGAGAGTGACTCGTTACTAAAGATATTTTCTCGTTGCTAAAAACGCACTTTTCATGTCGTACTCGATGTTTTCCCACAGAGAGCGTCAGGGAGGACGATGGATTTTCTCAAATGATTTGTTCGAACAGGTGAAGCAGACCAAGGAGACTCCTGTTAAACGAGGAGGAGGCATGGTTCAAATCGAAGCTTCTCTCGATACGGCGAGCATAAAGGGCATCGATTTCGTTTGATCGTGGAGGCTGCGTCTGGCTCCCCTGAAGGGAAGAGCAGATTCGGATGAGATTAAATATGTGAGCTCTCGAGTCTTACGGGACATGCAGTTCCATGGAGGGAAAGGAGCCATTGGAGTGATTAATGAAATCACAACGGCGCTCAAAAACCTGCGCAGAAAGTGAAGGCCTCGAAAGATGACAATAGAAGGAAGTACTACTCGTCTAGTACTTTCCGCCAGACCGAGAGAGACTCGGTGGCAAGGTCCCGGGTTAGGGTAGCTAACCCGATAGGGAACAGATATAGAATCTCCATCGAAACCACCTTTATTCGCCTGAATGTGCACATCGGCATTTGACGTTGGCCCAACGTGAGGACGCGGGAGAAGCCTGCCAGGGAACAAACGTCGGGCCCACATCGCAAACGTGGAATTCAAACACAGGCCCAACGTTGGCCCGACGTCGTGTGCTGCCGTGGAAGTTAACCCCCGGCTGCACGCCCACGTTCGGCCAACGTCAAACGGCGACGTGTGCCACGACATTCGAGCTCCCCTACCGGGGACCTAGCCATCGAGTCTTTCGTTCGGTCTGGCTGGAACTACTCCATGGAGTAGTACCATACGGTAGAGAGTATAACTCGAGGCGACACTTCGAGGGGCGTGGGAGGGTCGAAATATTACGGAGACATCTGGTGGCTCGTCATCGACAACACTTCCACGAGGGCGTGCCTCGCGGCAGCGGAATCGGGAATCGACTCGAAGGGATCCCTCAACGCACGTAACGCGCGTGTCTCGTCTCGTCCGCTGCTCGGCCATGGAGGAGTTCTCGATGTGCGCCCGCTAGGTGGATCATCGACAGTGACATCTATATTCCGACTCTGTCAATGAATGGGGCTCGAGAGGAGTGGAAGCCTCTTGGGTAGTACTTCCTCCGATTGCCATCTTTCGAGACCTTCATTTTCCATCCCCATTGAGATTTCACTCACCACCCATCCCTTCATCCGCTAAGGAAGCGCTTTTCAGGCAAGATCATAACTTCAATCGCACGCAAAATCTCACGGAGAGGAACAAGATGCGCTCTCCACATCCCACGAACTTTTTATCCTCCCTATATCGAGAAAACCCCGATTTTGAATCATGCCTCCTCCACGATTAACAAGAGCCAGTTTGGACGACTTAACCTGTTTAAACAAATGAATTGAGAAATTCCAGTGTCTTCCTTTACGTTCTCTATGAAAATGGATCAAGTTCCCTCAAGAAAGCTACTGCGATTTTCAGCCAATTGATCACTCCACGATCGCACTGAATCAGCGGCTGCATAGTCGCCATCTCGCTTATTCGGTGGGAAGCTTTTTGTTCAAATAATCGAGATAGATGTCTCATCCTGAGACGCGCCGATGTCGGGCCTACACGGACAGCCCACTGCGATGTAGGCCCAAGCTCCCCCACTCGCAGCCAATGTTGGCCCAACGTTGCGTGCTGCCCGGGTAGACTTGGGAAGAATCTGCGTGAAAACTTGATGATAGCGATCTGACGAAATGAGGGATTGTAAGAAGATGATCGTTTTCTCATAGCAAGAGGCTTGATCTTTATTTTTGGGCAAAGGAACAAATGAGATGCAGTTGGAATTATTCAGAAATTTGGGAGAACCTCGTGCGGGGATAAAAAGGGAGCCTCTTTTTTTCCCTGAAAGATGGCAGGTGCGACGTACAGACAAGACAAAGTACGTTTCCCAATGAAGATAAGTTCGCAGGAACCCCATGGCCCAGAAAAGGAGCGTCCGTGGAAGTCGTCAGCGTAGGCAGGAGCACGCGTTGCATTCCTCCCTCCTCGTGCTCGCTCCGCAATCGGTGCGACCAGGAGAGAGAGAGAGAGAGAGAGAGAGAGAGAGCGGGAGTGCCTGCGAGACCCCGACTGATATCACAGTCCCACAGGTTGGTTCTTTCCCCCAGAGTAAGTAGCCTTGGGCGCAACTGACGGCTAGCCCAGACCCTGTGCCTCCCAAATTTCCAAATACGGTGGCGCGTGTGTAACTAAAACTCAAGGCAGATTCTCTCAAATCATCCAATCGGCGGAAAAAGAGCTCTCCGCCTCTGGGATTCGATCTCCCTCCGCTCGGGATTTTCTCGAAAACAGAACCCTCGGTCATCGAACCCGGCTAAAGTCGGCCTTTACATTCGGCGCGTTCAGGATGGGAAGCTGGCGAACGATTAAAATTCGATGACTCGAGTCGATTAAATGGCCTCCTCTGAGTCGATAAATCTTCACAATTGGATAGCAGCATGAACATAAAGGAAGGAGAGAAAGGTGATGCACATTACTGTCAGTATTTGCGTTCCGACATTTCCATACGAAAGGCATTTTTTAAACAGGGAAATATGGAATTACTAGTACAATACCGCAATATCATCGCAGCAAAAAAACACGCACAGACAATATTCATTCCACAGTTAGCGAGCTAGAACTGCAGGATATTATACTCACCCGAGGCCGCCTGTACCGCTCGTTGAAGCTCGGACGGAAGAGAAGGATGAAAGGCACGGCGACGGTGAAGGCCAGGAGGACGAATCCGGTCGCGAACTGCACGGCGGCGAAGCAGGCGATCGTGCCGATGAGCCCAAACAGCCAGACGCAGAGGATGACGTTAGACCAGAGCTTGTTCCTCCAGTGGAACCGATTCCAGGCCTCGTAGTCGGCAGCGTCCATCCTCCCCGACTGGATGCACTCTCGAGGAGCTCTGGCTCTCCGATGATCTAGTGCGTCATCGCATGAGAATGCTATCGAAAGGGAAGACTCACCGATTGAAATAGCAGAAAAACTTCAGTGTCAGCGTCTAGGATCTGAGTAATTTTTATTTTGGAGGGAGAGAGAGAGAGAAGGCAGGGGTGGGAAAGAAAACGTAACGGTATGTGTCTAAATAGGAGCCATTTTCGAAGTGTGGAGCTATCACATTTGCGATGATAACATTTTACATGATAACATGATAACATTCGCCCGGTCTAGTTGTTCCATACGTTCGATAGCATTCAGTGATCCTTCTCCAGCCCTTCATCTGGCTTCTCACGGCCATGAGCTAAAATCCACAGCGCACTTGGATGATGCCATGCCAGGGGTATGGAAGCATAAAAATCAAGTTCCGAGGTTATGTAAATCGCGTTTTCATGGGCCGGACCTTGCTGGCGAAAACAGCTAAAAAAAAATGTGTCGACTAACGACAAAAATTAAAATCCAATTTCCTTGGTAAGCATTATGCATATGAATAATGATGTTTCATAAGTTTCGCTATCACGCTGAGAACAAACAGCACTCGTTCTTCCTCCTGAATTAAAAATAATTTTACGCAAATACTCATGCAAATAATTGTAAACTTTTTAAATGACAAAATATCGCATTAAGAGTATTTTATGAATGTCATTAGCATATCCTCAACATTCTGCAACGTTTGGCAGAATAAAAAATAACTCGATAATGCTTTAGGAGTTGACTTTTTTCACACAGAAGTGCTTCGACAGTGGAATTGAGAATTTATTAAATTCGGTACGTACCGAAATGAATTCCCGGTCGCTCGATTAAACAGATCAAACAACCGCCAGGCGAAATTCGGCAGGCAATTTGAGTTTTTCAAAGAGAAATTCCTGAATTTCAGTCGAAATTAAAAAAATTTTGTCGATGGGAAAGTTGGTTGCAGAATAATCACCTGGTTCGGCGATTAAAAACCGAAGCGGCTACCGGATGAAAACCGGATGACGTGACTTCCCAAAGGGTTTACCTATGATTGCCCCACGGATTCCCAATCATTTCATCGACCAACTAACGAGTTATTACGAAACGCCAGAAGCGAAGGAATCAGCTCTTAGATTTTACATTTTTCTGTATTTTTTGTTGTTTTACTTTGAACGAGGCTGACAGCCTGTTAACAGGGAGAAAAGTATTGAACTCGAACGAGACCCGATAACTGGGCAGCACACAGTGTTGGGCCCACTTTGGCTGCGGGTGGGGGGGGGGGGGGGGGGGGCCCATGTAGGTCCCACACCGGCAGCAAGCAACATTCGTGGCGTCCCAGGATGCGACATCTATCTCTGTTATTTGAAATAAAAGCTTCCCATAGCTGATGAGAGATGGCGGCTACGCAGCTGCGATTTCAGTGAGATCGGGGAGTGACTCGCTAATTCAAGATTACTGTACATTTCATCGCTGTACTTGATGTTTTCCCACAGAGAGCGTAAAGGAAGACACTGGAATTTCTCGATTTGTTTGTTTAAACCGGTTAAGCAGACGAACGAGACTCCTGTTAATCGTGGAGGAGGGATCGTTCAAATTGGGGTGATTTCACTCCCACTCCATTGGGGTGGGAGTGAAATAAAAAATTTTTCTACGTAGGTTACGGAGGCTGCGTCTGGCCCCCCCGCAGGGATCGGTAGGTTCGGGTATGATAAAAGACACGTCACCCAAGACTTACCGGACGAGGACTTCCATAGTGGAAAAGAACCATACGAGTGACGAATGAAATCACATTGCGGCCTCGAGTTCCGTGCGGGTAGAGAAGGCAACTATCGATACTGTGCCCCAGTATGAGGGGTAAGTGCGCACGTGAAACTCGTCGATACGCAGCTAAACGCTGCTATGAGGATAATTACGGGCACCCACTGCCATGGCTCCCAGTGTCGGCCAACGTAGCACCGGCCCACCTCCGCCGAGATGCGGCTCGTGTCAGAGAGTATCACGAAGCTCTCGACGATCCAAACCTACCGATCGACCGAGACCGAGGAAATCCGCCGGCCGGTCGTTCGAAATCCAGGAAACCTTTCTGGACCGAGGCGAAGAGACTCCACGAGGAAAACACTTCGACCGAAGAACTTCGGGGAAGCGATCGGACGAGCACAAACCTGCCTCACGGGCACCTCGTCACCGACCCGACGGCAAAACCACATGGCTTCTTCCTACCGAGGAAACCACGGTCCACTATCGGCCGCATCAGAACTCTCCACGGACGCTGCGGCCTCCTATTCCAAAAGTGGAGATCGAAAGAAAATCTCATGTGTTATGGCGCACAGAGTGAAACCATCCAACACGACTATCCCAACGGACGGAATGTACGATGCTTTCAGGAAAAAGAAGAAAACAGGGAGCAATCTAGGCTTAACGGTCGATCCGATACGCTTTCGTTTGACCTTTTTGTTTCCGTTAGGAATAGAGTCACCCGACGTTCGAGTTCATGCACCGGTTGCAAATTCGTAACGCCGCGGCCATAGGCCTAACGGAAATCCACGGCGAACGCATGCGCGTCGAGCGCGAGCCACAGTTCTAGGGCCGATCGCCGGGGTGAGAGGATTTCCCTCACGTCAGAGGGATCGACGTCTTCTCGGTATGAGGTCCTCGGCCGGAACGATCGTTGGACCCTCGTGAGAGACGCACCAAGAAGAACGAACGTTCGATCGGCGTCGTACGAGGGTCTATCCACGGAGTCGGTCGAAATTTTTCGTTCGTCGATCGTTCCGAAAACGGACGTAAGATGGAGACAAAGTAGTCGCAGTATGGAGTCGCTTCTCGGATTCGACTGGCATGAATCCCCTGTCCTTTTGGCACGGTTCCCTGCGGTTGCTCACGTAGATCTCAGAGGGGGACGATCGAAATCCTTAAAACTTTTCTCGAAAGATGTAACCTAGCCTTGGAACAAACCAGGAAATTCCTGCCTGGAGGTTCGAAAAACATCGTCATGCACGAATGGCCTCCTGCGGGAGGAGACCCTTGCATTCCTGTCCGATTCCGTCGAGACGTTGCTGCCACTGCTACTGACGTTACAGCCCCTGCAATAGCCTCGAAGCCCCAACTTCGAACGTTGCAGCCCCGTGCTACGACCCTTGCCGTCCCAGTTACGAACGTGGCAGGCCCTTCCAGTATCGTAGTATGCCCTGCAACGAATTTTGGAAGCCTTGCCACGCGAGTGACAGGCCAAGCTAGCATCGCGGATGGTCCTGCAACGACCGTGGCAGGCCCCATTACAAGTACTGTAGCCTCCACCCAAACGTTGCTGGCCCGGCTACGAACGTTGCAACCCCTGCTACGAAGACGACAGGCGCTGCTAGTAACGTTGCAACCCCTGCTACGAAGACGACAGGCGCTGCTAGTAACGTTGCAACCCCTGCTACGAAGACGACAGGCGCTGCTAGTAACGTAACATGCCCTGCAACGAACCTGGTAGGACCTTGCGGCGTGCGCGACAGGGCCTGCGACGAGCGTTGCCGCCCCTATTACGAACGCCGCTGCCGATTGCTACGTGCGTCGCAATCCTTGCTTCAAGCTTTGAAGCCCCTCCAAGCTGAAAATCTCGGCTGGAAACAGCCGTAAATTCCAGCTGGAAATTCGGACCCGTTGCAACTGGGTAGCAGCTGGAAAATAGTCAGATCCAGATCGCTTCCAAGTTGCAATATCGCTAGCCGAATGAGAATCTTTTTGTTGGATATTTTTATCGGAGGTCCATCTACGAAAACGGCTGAATTTCAGTTGTAAATTTAGCTGTATTCCAACTGTCGAGTCTTCTGAATGAATTTCGAACCGGAAATTTCGTGCTGGAAATAGCTATTAAAACCATTTGCATTCCATTTAGAAAATTACACCAATAAAAAAAGTATCTATTATCTTCCAGCTCTTTGCCAGCTGGAAATAGTCCGAATCGACAGATTTGGTCCAGCAGGAATATTCCAGTTGGGATTTTAAACCGGGCTGCTACGAGCGTTGGCAGCCCTATTGAAGGGTGACAGTCCCTGCAAGTATCATGGCATGCCCTGTACCGAACCGGGCAGGCCTTGCTAGTCTCAACTCCAACGTGGCTGTTCCTTCTACGAGCGTTGCTGCCCCAGCTTCGATCGTTGTTGCTCCTACGACGAACGTTGCTGCCCCTGTTTCGAGCGTTGCAGGACGAGCGATGAACGCGGATGGATTTGCAACGACGGTGCCAGATCCAGCGAAGCACTTTGCAGCCTTTCTTACGAATGTTGCAGCCACTGCAACGACCGCGCCGGGCCCGGCTACGAATATGGCATGCCCTACTCGTATCGTGGCATGCCCTGCATCGAACGTGGCAGACTCTGCTCGTAACGTATTACACGGCCTGCTTATAACCTGGTAGGCCTTGCTACGAACCGTTCAGAAAATGCTACCAATGTCTTAACCCCTGCTACGAACGTTTTAGGCTTCCTACGAACGTGGTAGGCTATACGAGGAACTTTTCAGTCCCTGCTTCCAACGTTGCAGCCGCTGCTAAGAACGTTGCAGCCCCTGCCACGAACGTTGGAACCATTGCTATGGGCGTTTCGGCCTCTGCTACAAGTCTTGAAGCCCCTGCCTCGAGCGTTGCAGCCCTTGCTAGGAAAATGGCAGGGAATGCTACGAGTAGCTGTTGCCCCTGTTAGGAACGTTGTTCCCTTGCCTCCCTTGCCTCCCATAACGAGCCGCCACTGGGAGAATCACTCTCGCGAAACCGCGAAGGTTTCCCACTGAAGGTCAGTCGAAACGCAAAGTGACAACTGCAATGATAGTACGTGGTAGATAGAATAGGGAATAGTTATTTCTCCGTGAGTTGCTCGTCCCTCGAGAAACCGGATGCGTGACCTCGTAGTGTGCACATGATGACGTAGGGTCTTCGAGGTAAGCATCATTAGAAAATCAATGGTGGCTTCAGCACCGGCGATATGCGTTTCTCCGTATGTCCCCTTCTGCATGCGAACCTCTTACCTGTTCATTTTTTTTATTACAGCAAAGCAACGGATCTTGCAAAATCCATCGAAAGTTACCGAATCGCTCCCGAGCCCAGGATGAGGTGCTCTGAGGAAGTCCTCGCGATATAAGGGAGATGACCACTTCGATGAGAAATAGTCGAGCGATAGAAACTAAGGTATCATTTCCTACTTGGATTTGAAGGAATTTCACGATTCCCGAAGCATTCTGCTGCGTCTCAAACTCGAGAAATGACAAAATCAAATTTGGAGTGGTGCAGAGCGACGCCGAAGACACCATCGAAGGACTTCCGCAGAGCCCTTCTTTGTTTGCCCGAGATCGCATCGTTTGGTTCCTATCACTTTTACGGGAAGCCTTACATTCCTAGAAGGGAAAAAAAGGAGAGAGAAATCCGATTGCAAAAGTGGAGGTACGAGGAAAGGCATATCGTCTGTGCCGAGGCCGACTTACACTTTCTAATGATGTTCACCTCGACGACCAGGTGACGATCCGAGTCGGGTGACTATCGTACCCGTCATGGAATTCTCGTTGGAACGGTCGAAAGCTCGACGCTGTATGAATGTCATTATCATCGCGTTAATTAAGGCAAATAGTCCTAATTAGTCCAATATAACCAATTTTCACAATTTTTTTTTGCCGTGCGTTAAATGCTTCCAACATCACCGCGAAAGATTCTCTTCAACTTCTTATTGAAAACCTCGTCAATAATGAACATGTTCCTCTGGCAATTCGTCCAGACCAATCACAGGATGTGCAAATAAATTTATTTCAAGGCTGGCCTTTTCTCGTCGATGATTTTGATTTGCTTGAATCCATTATATGAAAGATGAACGAATGAGTACCAAATCGGTACAGTTTATTCAAAAATTTTCATCGCCCTTCCTTGGAACGCTATGCAAGGGGACTCGGAAAAACGGGCACGAACGAGATGGACCGCGAACTTACCGAGAAAACGATTAGACTTTCATAATGAGAACGAAGAATCGATTAGGATATCGTCTTTCCAAAGACAAAGTGAGGAGGTCGAAGTCTGATCGCGAGGATTCTAAGGAGACGCCGTCTGGGAATGGCTGAGGAAGGACGGGATGATATGCTGGGGTCGATGGCATCTGGTCGGAAGGCACGATGTCGTCGGATTTTATGTCGACGGGCGGAATCGTCGAATGCCGGACAGCGTCGAATGGAAAATGGTCGAATGGGTATCATATCGATTGTTGCGATACGGCTTCGAAACGTCGAAAAACGTGGAATCTTCAATATGTCGAAATCCGCTCATTCTTTTCCGTTCCTTCGGTCCTGATATGATCGAGGAGAGCACATTTCTTGTTAGTCCTCGAGGCAACCAAGATTGTCTTGTCGACCTGTCAACCTGTCTCCATCAGTCAGCGTTGGTGGTGTCGATCACATCAGTGACGAACACACTTCCACTCGCGTCTGTCGGTCGAACCGGGACGGTAACCTAGACCATAATGGAATCCATACATTCCCAGATAGGTATCAGATTATTGAATCTTATCCAGAGGTACTTATTCCCGCCTGAAAAGTGAGAAAGGAGAAAGCGTATTACCATGTACGTGTCGTTGTGATTCTCAATGATCATCTGACGAAGGTACCTCCGGAAGTGCACGATGCTCATGCTATCATCAAGGAATCAAGTAATCAAGCAAGTAAGTCAGTAAGCAAGTTATATCATTCGCGATATGGTCTCTTCTTACTCCGATCCCGAAGTGAGTGATAATTTGGGTACAGTGCACAAAATGATCAGTTTTGAAAACGTTTTCCTTCATGTTAATGGTCAATTTGGTAACTGCCAACCCTTCCTTTATGGACCATGAACCAATTGCAGTTTTCCCATGTTCGACATTACGAGAAATAAAAACCGGAAAAACGCCCATTTCGATATTCCTCTCATTCCACATTTTGACGTTCACTATTTCATTTATTCGACGTTCAGGAATGGAACATAGTTCGTAATCGTAACCGACCATAGTGCCGTCGACATGAATGTTTTCACATTTTGTCGGAAGACGGATATCCTGTGGCACGCACGTGACTCGACGTAGGAAGATCACGTAGGAAGATCCATCCCCTCGTCCGAATCGCTTTCTCGGTTCTCTGGAACTCCTGGACGATGGGACAGCCTCAGTCTCAGGCCTGAAGGCTTGGAGTGTTCCTTGGGTCCGTCCCGACGATAGTGCAATACAGAATGGATCCGTTCCCGACCCTGTGGCAGGATCTATCTCCAGAGGTGAGTGACATGCGAACCTTGGGGAAGAAAGTCGATGACAGGAGGCGGTGGACTGTGAATGGGATGCGGAAGGGTAGGTTCAACATTTCTGGCTACGTGGGATAGGGAATTCCTGCTGGGAATCCCTCACGCTATTTCGAGCTTCATTCCGGTGGCTATCTCGCGAAATTGGGCCTGCCAGATAGGCCGATGCTTTTTTTGTGACTTAATCATGAATTTAAATGCTGCCATGTTGAATATCGTTATAGACGGAGGAACCAACTCCTATGAAAGGCCCCATTGCCATAAATCACCTACTGCGATGGAGTTATCCCCTGCAAAAAGTTCCAGCTAGATATGTTACAGTTTTTACTCTCTTTGTGATGGACTTTTCCGGCAGCTGGATTGCCGTGCAGGAAATGCCATTGGATCCGATTGGAAAGTAAGCATTTTCAGACTGGAAAAGTTGAGAACCGGCAGAATACAGCATGAAGTACCAGCTGGATCCTCCTGTTTTATTCCAGCTGGACACAGCATACCAAATTGCAAATAATCTAGTTGGAAATGCTGCAGTTCCTGCTGGAAATGGCTCAGGTTTACAGATGGAAAACTTCCTGTTCCTACCAGCAACTTATGGCTGCGTCACAAGGCAAAAGTTGTTGAGGGTCATCATGAAACACATTCGTTTTTTCTACAAGGGAATTAGAAGCTGCGAAATTCCCTATTCAGAGATTGCATAATGAAGATTCAGAGATTGCATAATGAGAATTGCATTGAAGGCTCAAAAGTGCGGCATTTGCCACCCTAACATGGCGTATATCGCGAGAATTTACGTACGAGGAATTTCGGAAATCAGATTAGGGCAATAAAAGTTTCCGCATGACTGTCGTTCAAATAATTGAAGATCCCCATGTCAAGGAAACAAAACTCAGAATTGTCACGTCCTGGTTTCTCCGTCATGTGAGCGTTTCTTTATTCCACTATTTTTTATTTGCACTGGGTAAAACAGACAATGGTCTCTCCAATGGAAGACCCAAAACCAGAGAGTACCAGCCCAGGTACAGATCTGCCATTCCAATCGCCCTGACACCTTTCAAATCGTCATCTTCGCCGTATGATAATCATTCAATTTTGAAATCAATTATAGCTGTCGTTGGTTTGTCATAGGACTATATGTAACGTCCCGGACAACTAGACACGTTCTCGATGGTTCACGCGTCAGCGTCGCGTGTAAATGGGATCGAGTATGAGGTGTAGGATGCCAGATGCGACATTTCACTTGTATGCCCAGAAACCCTGTTTACGCGACCGCGAGCTGCCGCTCTCTCCCATTGTCTACTACGGATCCGTCATCCGCGAAGGCTGGAATGGAAGTGGATGTCTACAGCGGAACACGGGCACCCCGACGCAGACGGAAAGCTACACATGCGTGGTGGGCCTTCTTGCCCGGTCGCCATGGATACTGCGGACGGACGGAATGAAAAACTAGAGTACCGGGTTACTCTAGCTAGAGTACTAGAGTATCGGGGCCATTATGTCCGATACCTCAGGAATAATCTTCTTCGCCGCATCCTAACCCTCCAACTCTGAAATCTACATAATATTTCCGAATGTTTGTGTGTCTGTCTGTTCTTTATGCACGGCTACGCCTCTGATCCCTGTCCGACGAAACCTGTCCGAGGCTGTCTTGGTCGTGCGTTTGTAGTGTAAGGACGTGTTGGATGGATGATACTCTTCTGGTTCTGTCAGCTAAGTCGTGAGTTAGTTGTTATCTGGCTACTTTGTAGCAGTATTCATAAGTTTTATGATAGCTACCTCCAACTTCACATTAGATCGGTATCAAACAGCTTAATTACTTTAATTATTAACGCATTACTCGTAGTATTCCTTTTACTACGAGGACTAGGACAGAACAGTCTTACCGGGTTACAACTAGGATGAAGTAATGCAAAGTATAAGTCTAAAGCAGTAGAAGTGTCAATAGGGATCAATAACATTAAGTAAGATGCCTAGGATGTGTAGATGCGTTCGGTGCGGGGATTGGGTAGGTGCAGTGGCGTAGCGAGGGGGGGGGGGGGGGGGGGGTGGGGGGGGGGGGGCTTCGGCCCCAACTTTACTGGGAGAGTAAAGGCCCTTTCGACCTTTGACAGCGCGTCGAGTGCCGACTCCCAGGTGGCTAGTAATTGGGCTCAGGTCGTAAAGGGGGCGAAGTTTAAGCGATCCCAGGAGGCAGTCATTACGACCGAAAAAAAGTTTCTCGGGTTGAGGGAGGTCATCTTGGATGAGGGAACGGAGGGCAGGGTGGGAGTACGTATGAGGTCGGCAGAACGAGCTCAGGGCGTGTTGAAAGGGAGAAGGAAAAGGTGAACATCGCGAAATGTTCTCTAATAGATCGATTGGGAAGAGTCTCTAGATTGCGGGGACGCCAGAATCGTGTTTATACCTGCAAGGGTTCCTTCGGAAAGTTTATGCAAAGTTGTGCATTTCTTAAAGAAAATCACCCCCCACTGGCCCTTGATCACCAGAATGCGTTGCCCGACATATGTGGGTGAAAAATCACGGCAGATTTATAGATAGATAGATAGATATGAATTGTCAGAAGGAGTCCATGCAAAAATCAGCATGATATCTACCGGGACTCCGTCGGAATAAATCACGTTTCTGAGAGGAAAAGAAATCGCCCCCCCACGTCTCTGCCAACGTTTGCGCGCTCGCCGCAGAATCCGAGCCCAGGCTCCTCGAAAGCAGAAATCACAAAATCTTCTCTGATAGATCGATAGAAAGGACTCTCTGGATGACATTGCGATTTGTACTTCCCTTTGCGGTAAGTGGTTCGCTCAGAAAGTTCATTCAAACCAAAATGATATTTCGCCCCCCCCCCTATTCAACAAAGGTGTCGAAAAATGTCCGAAATCGCTTTTCAGACGTAACTTTTGAAAATTTCTTACAATAGATCGATAGGTATGATTGCCTGGAGTGCGTGGATCCATTCATCTTTGCGATCTATGCTCTGGTTTCTTCGGAAAATTCATTCAAGCCGAGCGTTCCCGGCAGGATACCCACCGCCCGCATCCACTGGAACTCGGATTTCATCGGCGCGGCCCATCAGGTATCTCTGCTGTATGCTGTATCTGCTGATGGATCGCACATTTTCTGGAATGAAAAGTGCAGTGAAGAATTGAAGCAACCTCGTACATGGATGAACCCACTGCGCCAAAATTCGAGGGATGTTGAAAAAAAAATTGAAATTTAAATAAAAATTATAACTTCCATGTGCATTTCAAATGCCAATCATGAAAATTAAGTGAAAAAAGCGTACGGTAATTCCAGTTCATTGCAGCTTTAATTTGAGTTATCAACAGTTTCGGAAAAAAACTCAAGAAAGTACCCTGTTGTTGACTAGTACACTTCTATGCCACTGGTACTTGGTGCATAATATTTTCCCAAATGCTAATCTCAGCCCCTAAATCCGCATGTAATTCAATTCTGAAATGCTGAAACACGAAATTGATCGAATGTTAACAAACTTCGAGTGGGACGACTTAAAGCAATCATCGAGTGGCAACTGCTTGCGTTTTTTCTTGCTACTGGCTAACATCTAATGGAACATATCGGTTGCATTACTCTTAAATATAAACTATTTAGGTTCTTTCGCAATCACCCTAATTTTATATTGGCTATTTACGGAATGAAGCTCGGGGCATATCTCAACGTTTGGAATTATATTATAATCTTTGTGAGCCGAAAACTGCTTAGCCGTTCCACTTTTCCTTGTTCTCTTTCATAGTCTTCCTCGTCGCGAAAATGGGCTGAGAATAATATTGTTAATCGAGTATTCCTGCATTAGACAGACTGGAAAAACACGATTAGGTAGCATCTTGTACACGATCCGAATCGGTTGCGATATGTCTCCATGTCATGAAAAATTAATTGATGTTGTCATGCAGTGAAAGCAATAAGGGCTTTTGTGGGTGAAGCCCCTTCGATCGACGAGTACGATGCGAATTCGTTTTCTCCAAGAGACGCTTGATGGAGCTCGACTCCGCCATGTTATTGGTCTCTACTGCGGCCTTTCCTTTTTGAAATTGCTTGGAAATGTTTTGAAACGATCTATTCCGTATCGAAAAAAAGATATTTTATATACAGCCTACTTATAAACTTTCAAAGTGTGTCCATGTCTGACTGCAGATTCGAAATGCCGAAAGTCAGTGGTGGGTGTTTCTTGGTGCCGATTGGGCAACAAAAAGTCGACCGATTCATCTCCTGATTTTAAGCATGAAGACGAATTCATATTCCTAAGCAAAACCTGAATAGTTTCTCTTCTACCAAATCCAAAAGAAGCCCGATATGTCGTTTACTGCATTTTTGACTCCAGAGTGGAACTAGTTCATGCCCATTGCGCTAAAGAATTTGCACAAACTCTGGAGGACTTTCTTTTCTTGTTCACTTAGAGCATCAGGACTCCAGCACGATGCACAAGATCGACAATAGGTGCTGAATAGCGAAGGCTTTCGTTGGTGACAGGAATTTCGCAGTAAACAGATCTGTTTTGACTCTCAAATATGTCTTGCGTCCCGGGCAAAACTCACTGTTATGCTTAGATCGATACCTGGCACGTGGCGATGCCTCGGAATACCCGAGCCAATGCGAATCGGATCTGCGAAACCAAAAGGGTCGTTTACTAGGATTCCCTGAAAATCGTCGAAAGTAAATCCTAGTCGGAAGAGCTGTGGCTAATCACCCTCGGCCACCAGGTCAAGAACAGCGCCCTCTATCGGGATACAGTGCCATCTTGCGGAAGCGAAAAGAACCTCTTAGACTCATGAACCTTTTTGTCAAGTTGGATGCAACTATCGATTGAAAAGTTAAAGTTGAAAAATTCAATGAATTCTGAGGCGGTCGAGCCCATGTAATCACCGCCAATCACCAATGTATCAACCGCAGGTAACTTTTTTGTATGGAAACTGTAAGACACCAGACTTCTTCGTTTTGTTTCAATTGAGAATGAATTCTATTATTATCAGAGATTTATTTCATTTATTTCCTATCCTAATGAATATTTTCACTTGTATGGTGAAGGGTTTCATGAGAAATTTGAGGAGGCCGAGCCTCCCTTGTCTCCCATGTCTCCCATGTCTCCCTTGTCTCCCTTGTCTCCCATGACTAGCCGCCATTGGGAGAATCGCCCTCGCGAAGATTTTCCACTGAAGGTCAGTTGAAACGCAAAGTAACTAGTGCCTTTTTCAACTTGGTTTTAGATGGTATTGCAATTCATTTTCGGCATTTGGCGAGTGGAGAATATCGTTAGAAATATGTGTGAAAAGTGGTAGCAGTTTCGGCAAATCAGAATCGATTTTCATACATGAGAACTGGATCTCATTCGGAGACATACTGTCTAGGCGATGAAATGTCATTTTCGGCGTTTCCAATGGAAGCGAAACCGTAAATGAAATACGGCGACTAGGATCCCGAGATCGTCCGCAGCGTTTCAAGTTCGTCAACGAGCAAGTTTCCTGGAAAATCCTGATGATGGAAGACACTAATCGTGCCGAATCAATTGGGAATGAAAGTAGCAATCATTATGAAGAGCATTCAGTGCATTAGTGCGGATCTTAGGTGCAGTTTTGACTCTTCCCCAGTGGATAATCATGTGGTATTCATTGGAGGGGAACGGGAAGGGCTATTTCATTATTCAAGTAATGAAAACCTTTAAGACTGCAAGAAACGCTATAAATTAAGCCCACTATCGAGTTTACGGTGGAAAAACTTGTATGTCAATTGGGATCAGCTGGTAAGAGATTCGTTTTTCCTTTTCGGCATTCCGTAGTTGAAGAATGTCAATAGAAGTATCGGTGAAAAGTGAGGCATTGTCACGTGACCCTTTCCGGCTAAAACTCACGGATTGTTCCTCGGTAGAATGGGAATTCGGTTAGAAGGACTGCGGGATAGGCAAAAATTCCACCCGCATTTCAGTGAATGGCGAAAAAATTTCTCCCTAATTTGGAGAGATGTCACTCCGACTTTATACCCGTTATTACCCATTCCTAGTGCGAGAGCAACTCCTAACACGTTTTTGCGAGTCGAAATAGTTTAGCGATTTCACAGGTGCTTCACTTTTGTCGCTTTGAGAAGTGGGTCCGAGTGCCGAATATCGTCATATGTGCCGAAAAACCAATTTCGTCGAGGAATTTCAATCGCCGACAGTCCGTTTTGTGTTCCCCAAATGACGAAATGTAGGGAGAAATGCTGAAATTCCGATATAAGGTGACGGGAATATTTGCCCGAGGGCAAAGCAAAGAGCATCATTCTCTGTGTGCCGAAAATTCACATTGAATGCTGATATCCATATTCGCAGAGTTATTACTCTTCCATGGAGAAACAAAGGGGAAAATGTGCCAAAATGCATTACAATCCTCATTAAAGGGATTACTGAAGGTTTAAAGCTCCTTGAAATCGGAATACATCGCAGACAACGGTTGGCTCATTAATCACGCAGAGTGCAAGATTTCTGAAGATGTGCAGCGAGTTCCAGTCATTTCGCCGGTCTCTCATTATTGTGGTAATTGTCCGACCGAAAAGCTCCCATCGGTGGCTTAACCGAGTTGGTAAACTCGATTTCCAGCTCGAATGTTTTTTGCCGCCGCTCTTCAATTTCTTCTCTTCCGCAAACGAATTACGAGGAGGAATACTTGAATGCAGATACAGGAAAATTTCCTGTATCTGCAAGAAAAATCCATGTTTTAGCCGAAAATTCGGCTAAAACATGGATTTTACCATGCATTGCCCTATATTCACCTTCCATTCTGAAACACAAAGGGAACGGCGCCGAAAATGAATTACAAACCATCTAAAAGCAAGTTGCAAAAGGTATAGTATCCACTTACTTACCATAGGGAATAGGACATTCACTGTCGATTGCTTTTCCCTCGAGAAAACCGAATGCGTCACCTCGTACCATGCACGTGATGAGGTCGTTCAGGTTAAGCAATCAAGCATCATTAGTAAATCAGTTTTTGTCTCAGCACAGGCAATATGAGTTTCCTTATATGTCCTCTTCTGTATGCGAATCTCTCAACTGTTTTATTCATTATTGATTTTTTTTATAGCATAGCAACGGTCCTCGTAAAAGTGATAGGAAGCAAACAAAGCTCTCTCGCGCCTGCGATGAAGAAGTCCTCAGCATATCGTGGATATGACTATTTCAATAAGAAATTGTTGAGTGATTGAGCGATAGATATGACTTTCTACTTGCGTTTGAAGGATTTCCGCGATTCCCGAAGCGTTCTGCTGCGTCTCAAACTCGAGAAATTACATTTCGAGCAGCGCAGAGAGATACGATACCCGAAGACGCCGTCGAAGACGTTACCGAAGACGTTACCGAAGACGTTACCGAAGATCCCATTAACGATAACTCCGATCCCTTCTTGGAGTGCTGGAGAGAGCTTCGATTATTTTTCATCACTTTGACGAGAAGCGTTACACTCGGAGCGTCTCGTGCACGGGACGCAATGGGTCGGATAGTATCAATCAATCCAAATAGATACAAAGGAAATACCTATTTATTCTAATTTCCCTTGTGATTTCAGGCAATTCAACTTTCGTTAGAAGCACTGCCTTTATGCTCTCTCGACGTCCCGCACCAGGCAACATTCCAGGAATTTCTCCAGGTGAGCGAGATTCGTGCCTGTTCAAGGATCGGGAATGGAGTATCACAGCACCGAGTCTGATTAATAGATTTATTATAAGAATTTTGTCAATTTCAGTGAACAAAAGAGAACACAAAAAGAAAAGTGACATTGACCCTTGCAGCGCAGTTTCAAAACAAAAGGGATCAAATGTAATAGGAACTCTAATGAACAGAAAAAGAACCGGTCCGTCTCTGATACAAACGAATTACATGATATTTTGATCTTTACGAATCTTGGTCTATACGGATTTAGCCAAAGATTTACCCCTGTCGTAATCCCTCAAAGTCCCTAGCATCTACCTCGGAAACACAACTCAGGCTACAAAGAAACTCACGTATCCTGCCCTAAGACGCTCGTCGCAGAATCGGACTTAGGTAAAGCTATGGGACCAAAAAGACACTTCAAATCTTTAGTTGAGATGAAAAAGAAATGAATGATTTTGAGGGAGGGAAAACCACGATCAGCTCGGAACTCATTTCTCTCTCCTCACTCTTCCTCTGTCGTTGACTTCAGAGGGGTTCCCTAAATTGACGACCTTCTTCGTGGGTCAAATAGGTTCCAGAAAGAGTCTTCATTGGATGGAAGTCGAGGACAAAGTCGTTTCCTTTTAATTGGTAGTCCAGTTTACAGTCCCCATTAGATGTGTTTAATAAATGGGTGTGAAAAGGGGGGTACTTTCGCAAGCTACTCGACAGAGTTCGGCGACTGTC
>CAJPEV010001163.1:0-13456 GCA_905338385.1 Darwinula stevensoni
AAATGGGCGAAATCGCCTCTTGATATCACTAACTCTCCTGAGAAGATAAACTACGCAGTGGACCTTCAAGAAGGTCCACTGACGATGATACAGCGACTGCTATCCTTACTCATTTTAACAGAAGTGAATAAAAACTTTTGTTTTGCCTTTTTTTAATAGTATTTTTCCTATGATGTCGGACTTATGGGACACCCTGTATATTAATAATTTAATTAAATAACTGAAGATTACAAAACTAATGTGTGGAAGAAAGCCTCTGATGGAACTGAGTCATGCAAAATTGCGTCCATTGTAGCGTAATATGGAGCTCAATGTCACGAGAATGCTTAGAAATTGACATAGACACAATGTAAATGCAATGTCCATTGGAATGGACGCCAGGTCTGAATTGGTTAAAACGATCAACAACGCCCAGGAAACATGAGGTCAGAGATCTCATTATAGAAGTGCCTACAATTATGACCAGATAAAGCTATCAGTGCTTTCAGGGTCATCAAGGAAACCTTTCCGAGAAATTTAAATACCTCTAAGTAAATTTTTCATCAAATAGAAAATAATTCACACTGATTCGCCGGAAAACCTTGCAGTTTTGCAACTAATTTTGAAAATAACGTCTAACCTTGGATGAGAGGTTGTCGGCTGCCCGACAAAGGGAAAAGAGAAGAACGTTGCAGAACAATGCTTTCGCCAAAGCAAACGCAGCCATGATCCAAGAACTCTGCATGACCCAAGATATTATGAAGAACGCATAAACAATGGTCAACACTATTTGCACAAGAAAGCTCAGATGGAGGGTTGGATGAAATGCAGAAGATAGCCTCCTGCTCAGTTGAGATACACGAAGATGCGTATCCGAGTAAAGGGCCAAAACTTCTCCTTTCCGCAGGGATCCCGTGGCATTCTGCAGTTCCCACAATCGCTCTTCCAAGATCACCTTGAGAATCTGTCAAGGAAAAGGCACTTTACATTTTCTACAGCATTCAGCAGCAGTTAAATACTTTTCACTGTAAGCCAAAGCTAACAAGACTCGGAATCATAGAACTTCGCTATTTTTTTGCTTGCTACGATTGTACTTCAGTCAAGAACGTCGAATTCAGGTTCAGACAGAAGGTTTCCATCCTCACAAGCCAGAAGGTTTCCATCTACTGCCTGGGTAATGAATTTTCACCATGAAAAATTTCACGATGAAATTATCTGGAAGAACTATGTTTAAGTGTCCTATTCCTTAACGATGGCCTCGGCGTTCTAAACTAGAGTATTGGGAAAGTGGTTTGCTCATTCGATCATAAAATACGTCCATTTCACATGAGTGGCAAAAAGGACGTTTATATGACATGAAAAGTGATTGTGCTCGCTGCTTGCTTTCATTTTGTGGACATTACCAGATATTCGCCTTCACGACAGAGTACTCGGCAAATAACCGATCCCTGAAAGAGCCTACTGATAATAGCTTGCCTCCAAACCTTTAAAATATAAAGGGTGAGATGCACCAAATCCGTTTAAGCTAACCTAATCTGATCTCACAATGGTTCCCTATGAGAATCAGTTTAACCAAGATAAACGTATTCCAATAGACGCCCATTATGAAAACAAATCAGTTTAAAGTTTAATGGATCTGGTGCATGTCACCCACAAAATGAGAGGAAGTTAATGATCTTTTGCTTTTCTTTATAAAATTTACTCCTGGTATTTCAGCGTATAATATTCGGCAGCCATTTTCTGTGACTGTAATCACTTACGTTTCATGGACTCCCATTGAGACATCTGGTCTTGGATTTCTTTTTTTTTTTTGGATAGATTTGGTGGAAAATCTCCAGACTCGACAGAGCTGATTGGCACTTGGACTTAGACTTGAAACCAGTGGACTATACGGTATACTAGACTTACACCTTTAGATTTCCCATGAAGTTTCTCCTTCATGGACTTGTAGGAAATGATGGTGTTGCAATCGCGGTCGAGGGCTTTGACACCCATAAATACTCAGTAGTCCCTAATCAATTTTCACTTGCAGAATTTAAAAGACGATTATTCAAGAGAATTATAGCGCTTGTAGGTTAGTAGATATGACCTCACCTGACACGAAAGAGAGAGGAATAGGATGAGAGTCAAGAGCCCGGCTTCGATGACCAACATGAGAGCAGTGTTCACAACCGTCGAAGGGACTGAAAATTGTTGATGGATGACGATCCAGGACATAGCTGCATTTGCTAGATAGAAACAGCCGCAGCAGAGCACCGTGAAAAGAAAGGATCTACGGGAGGAAGAAGCCGCTGTGGACCCCTCCACTGACTCCAATTCCTTCCAGGTTTCGTGGAGATCTTCCAACCACTCAGGGATTTTTCGAGCCGTCTGTAGTTGAGCCGAGACGTAGGTCAAAGTAATCCCGAATCCAGCCATGATCATGATGTAGAAACCGATTCGATCTCCCAGCGTATACCCAAACTGATTGAAGTACTTCTGGAAGAGTTGTATAACCAAGCCGACGGAAGTGACACCTGCGCAGATGATGAAGAGAGACCAGAAAAAGGGGAAACTGCAGAACCGAAATATCACTTTCTTAGTCCCGTTCTCTCTTTGCACAGGTAGAATCCCAAGGCACATTCCCACACGACAGAGAGTCCAGAGCCAATCCATGAGAGAAGCCATTTTCCCACTTCCTTCAGTATCTCTCAACGTGTATTTATACTCCCAATCGTCCCATTATCTACATCTTAACGGAGCCCGTGCCGAAAGTCTATCTTCACAATGCCCATTTGTGGATGACTCGTTTACTTAGGCCTATAATTGTGGACTATCTTTTCAAGGATCGAAGTCTTTCAAGAATCCTTTTCCCTTCATCATGTCCATGAAGGCATACTGCATTACCTTTTAGTGCTACCTTGCAGTTTCAGAGAATTTTTCCTAGTGAATCACTATCGTTTTACCCATGTTAGTGACTGAGAATTGGAAGAATGGAATTTTCCATTTAGGTTCCATGCTTATTCCGAACTTCCTTTCTTCAGAATGAAACATGATCATGGAACCATCTTAGGATCCCTATATGTACGAGTTCTTGAAACCAATTTGAATAATAAAAGAAGCAAATTACACAAAATGTACAGTATTGTAGCCGCCAATAACCCAGAATCTACCTCAAGGTGCACAGTAAAATATTCAAGAACATTTAAGTACATAATGACGTCAAGTACAGCGCCATTGTATAGGCGCTGTGCTTGATTTGGTTATATAAACTTCATTTCTTTCTTTCAATGAAGAGTTAATGAAGTAAATAGGAAAGCTTCGACTTCATGGTGCAGTCAATGTATAACCCCCCCAGTCACTTATATCCTAAGTATCACCTCACAAGCCAGTCACCAACCCTGTTTTTCTCCTGGGTAAGAATGTAATAGACAAAAAACTGCATGCTTGTTTAATACTTTCGTATGAATGATAACATGTAATTATTGCATAATGTATCATTATTGCATAATGTAGCTTCCCGAAGAGTTCTGCTTTCTCGATAAGCTGGATGCTTCACTCACACAGCCTGATTCTTCGGTGATGGTCACGTGACATCCACATTTGGGGGTGGTCACTTGAGTTCATTTGCACCTTCCTCCAACGATCGCGGCGTTCTTGCAGCCATTTCTATTGCTGAAGAGAACGAGGAAGGAGCGTTGTTCCTTCCTCGTTGTTCTGTCGTTGAAAGATGAACGAATGAAAGAAAATATTTTCTCTCGTTTTCCCTTTTTGAATCGTTGAATTATTTTGTGAATTTCGGAAACTTGGGAAAATTCTGTGATAGTTATGATTTAAAGAAAATGATGAATATTTGAATTTAAAAAGTCATACCCCGAGGTGCTTCAGGCTGGCAAAATCCTAATTACTTCCAGGAGCATCATATTTCTTTTTGTTGTCTTTTTAAAATGGATATTCAAGAAATAATCTCCGTATTCATACTTACTCGTTTCATATAGTGATGAGTAAGTGGTTTAGGTAAATTTATGAACATACTAAAAGCGGAGTACTGTTCCGTAATTCGCTTTTCTATGTGGGTGTGGCGAAAACGATTAAAGGGAGGGGCATCATCCCATGTAACTATTATACTATCATGAATTTGTTGAGATCTGCGTGAAGAGTTAAGTGTAGAAGGAATTTGGAATTTCCCACCCCATGCTCACCCCAGCCGGTCTCGATGCTCTCCCTAGTAGCACATAACATTGAATTAACATTTATTCAATGTTGATTTAACATCCGGATGTTGAATCAGCGTTGAATCCATATTGTTTCAATGTTATGTGTTACCAGGACTCTTATTCCATCAGAATATCTTATTCCATCATCTTATGACCGAATCGCAGGCGAGTCCCGGAATCATCCAGGAATTGCATGTTATCACATGAGCCCAACTGGCTCATGGATGACTGGATGACTGGTCTGCCTGAAAAGAGTAAAAATGTCCCTAATCTCATCTGAACAGAACAGGGGTCTTTATTCCACGCAGTGATGTAGCAGGACATCAAAGAATCAATCGACACGAAACTCCAGTAAAACTATCAGATACGTCAGCATATTACTCGCCACCTGTAATATGAATGGAAGCAATGCAAAAAAAATAACGACTCTCACAGCTAAACCATCCATTAGCTTTCGCTGCCTAGGATATATTTCATTATCTTGCGAAGCAGAAATTGTTCTTTTTTTCCAGATCTGACTATGGAGGATTTTGATGGACGTTGGATAGCTTATAATATAAAAATGCGTATAGTTTAAGTACTTAGAATTGCTATTCAATGGTAATGCAAAAGTACTAAGAAATCGCTGTTTACCATCATTTCATGGGTTCTTGAAAATAGATTCGTACCTTAAAAAATTAAGCATTTCAGATTGAATAAGTTGCATTGTTAGATAATATGAGGGTACTTACAGAAGTAAGAAGAGCCTTGTTGAGGGTGAAATACCCTGAGGCTTCCAGTTTCACCTGATGAGTCCGCGTCTGGGACTCAAAATGAATCACCTGCGAGTGGACCTCGCTTCTTACTTGCAACTAGTCAACTCATGGTAGGAAAGTCGATCGTGTTGGAGGTAACTCACCTGAATCTTGGATTTTTTGTCTGCACTCAAGGTCCTATCATTCGTGAGCGTGAGAATGATCTCCTCTCCCTGCAGCAAGAGAGTGCCAAAATTAAAATTCACATTTCCGCGAACACTGTAGAGAATGCCACAAGATGCGACAGTCGGAAGGCAAAATCAGTGGATCGGGTAGTATAACAGTCAAAATGGAAAAATAACCTGTAGCAAGATGTTAGAAATTTCTCTGAATTATGTCGAATTCTTCTTCCCCAGACGTGTTCATAACCAGGCTAGTCTCGTTCTCAACAAGTACGGCTCCAGATTGAGACCATACGAATAGCAAAAGACACTAGAATATCGTAGGAAAAAAGTTTACATTTTCCTTCAGTCGTCCATGGAATTAATAATCAGAAATGGTCAAAATATTTGAAGTATTACCCCATATTCATGAACAAGAATAAGACAGCGAATGAAAACAAATGATGCTGCATGAATCACTTCAGAGACCATCCCAGAATTCCTAACCTAAATGTAATTTCTATGGAGATTATAGAGTCAAATGACCACGCACAAAAACTGGCATGGTGGATATGAAGTGCAAGGTCTGACCTTGGAAGAGAGGCTGTCGGCAGTCTGACAGAGGGAGAAGAGAAGGAAATTGAAGAACAAAGTTTTCACCGAAGCCATCGAAGCCATAAGCCAGGAACCTTCCAGGGCCCACGAGATGATGAAGAAGGCGAATACGATGGTCATGACGATGTCCGTGAGAAAATTCAGGAAGAGCGCGGGATGGAGTACGGAAGAAAACCTCCTTGACAAGTAAGACACTTGCAGATGCGTCTCCAAGTAGAGGGACAAGACTTCTTTACTCGAGGGTTTCAGAGTATTCTGTAATTCCCAGGCTCGCTGCTCTAGGATCACCTTAAGAATCTGTCACGGAGAGAGCGATCAATCATTTACAACAGCTCCAGAGAGTTGAAATCACATTATCTTTTTTTAAATAAGATAATAGAGGGAAACAAGACCGAAAATTTCAGCATTTTGGATCGCAGCTACTAATGATACAGTAAGCGAGACTGAAAAATTCGGGGTGGGATCAAAAATCCACGTCCGACAGGGTGTGGGCTTTGGCTTTATAGCGGTTCGCTCGCTTGAGTAAACATAACCCCGACCTCTTTCCTTAGGCTAAACCTATGCCTCACACAATGGTTTCATATACTTAAAACCTTCATTGACGACATCACCTCGAATGAGGAAAGGTGGGGAATCATTCGTTGCTGATGGATTGGGCACTGTCAATCACTCAATCGTCTCCTTTGGATTCAAGTTTACACTGATCTTAGACGAGCTAAATGGAAACCATTTCGTACAATAGAAGTGATTGTAACTGAAGCACCCTATTTGATGTTTTTGTCGATCTTATCAGGCATTTACCAAAAGAAAATTCTTCATTTTGAACGACACAAAGAAAGAATTCAACAGAATAAATGGTTACCGCATTCTTCATTGTAAAATGTATACACATAGAGCAGGATGAACAGGTTACTCTGGACACAATCTCTTAATTGTTCCATACTGATATTTAAGCTTAAACCCTAAATGCGCGAGCTTGAATTACCTAGACACGTTCTGGCAGAATTTCTGGAGTTAGGAAGGAACATGAGGTCGAGACGTGTCGACCGTGCACACGATCCAATGGAGCAGAAATGAGCGATTTGCGATTCTCATTGAAGAAATTGACTCGCAAATTTCCGCTACACAACCCTTGCATTTAGATTTTCTAAAACCGAAGCGCTCGAAGCCATGCAGCGTGGGCACAAGGTCATTTCCCTTACCTGACACGAGAGTGAAATGAAGAGGTAGAGGGTCATCAGTCCGGTTTCGACGACACACGTGAAGACACTGCACGCAATGCCCACCGGGTGGATGAACCCTAGTGTACTGATCCAGACGGAGGCCACATCTACGAGATAGAAGCAGCTGCAGCAAAACACGGTGATGAGGAACGATCGACGGGAGGAGGATTCCGCGGCGGATCCAACCACCGATTTCGATCCGTTCCAGGCCTCATCGACGTCTTCCAGCCATCCGGGGACTTTCCGTGCCGTCACAAGTTGGGACGAGATGTAGGTCAAGACGGCGCCAAGTCCGGCGAAACCCATGATGTAGGAAGTGATACGATCTGCCAGCGTATTCCCATTACGATCTAAGTACTCCTGGACGTGGGGAATTGCGGAGAGAATGGACGTTATGTATGCGCTGAGAATGAGAATACCCCAGAAGAAGGAGAAACTCCAGAACCGAAAAGTCACTTTCCTCGTCTCGTTCTTCGCTCTTTGCACAGGTAGAATCCCAAAAAATGCTCCCAAACGACAGAGAGTCCAGAGCCAATCCATGAGAGACGCCATCTTCCCTCTTTCTTCCGTATCTCTCAAAACTTATTTATTCATTCAATCATTCCGTTATCTTCATCTTCAGGTAAATCGTGCCGAAAGCCAATCGTTATCAACGACCATGCACGGACAACTTGTACCTTTGACTCATAATGGCTCATTCATTTGCTAATCCCTCCGTCAACAAGAACAACGTCATGCCCATATATGGAGAGACTGATTTCTTTCCAATATCTCTCATCTGAAGTGGCTTCGCCTCCTAAAATCATCGTAGCTGGCTGTACATCAAAACGCGTTTGCAAACACTGATAATTAGGTGTAAGGCTACCCACACGGGTACCATTTGGTGACAATCGAGTCCTCATACTATCCTTAATGCATTTGTTGGCGACATGGGTCGAGGTTGAATATGCTCATAGCAGTGGTTAATGCAGCACCTAGTTTGTTTTTTTGCGTTTCGTCAATTTCGTCTGACAACGCGCAAATATTTCACACGATATGATACGTACCGTGACGACACGAATCATTTCAGAACATGAATAATCAATCAAATCATTTCCTCACATCTTGCAAAATGATCAATCAATGCTTCAGCTTCACCATCGAACATAAGGAAACACGAAAATACTAGGTGATCCAGTATTTTTGACCACCTCTCTAGGTTTAGGAAGAAAGATTTGGAACCTCTTGCGTTCAAACTGCAACTTTTTAAATTATAATGGAACATCTCTTTGGGAACGTTCAGTCTCCCTGCATGCATTCATCTTCTTCCTGCGACAAATACATGACAACCTCATATTTCTCCGTTTTCTTGCTGAAAAAGTCTTTGCCATGGAAGATCGTGGGAAGAGGGGGGGGGGGAGATAAATATTCTGATCTCGAAGAGCCTTACGCGAAGGACTTTTGAAGTCAAAGTCCACAGACATAATGGCATTTGGATTTGCCTCGTCGACTTACTCTTCTGCAGCCTAAATAGCTCGCTTTCTGCGACGATTTTGGATTTAGCCATTTCCTCCCTCGTCCTATTCATTGGACATCCTGTTTCGACCATACCGCGAATGCCCAAGTTTTTGTATTTGTATTATTCGTTATCTTAGTTACAGAACTTTAAAAATCCAATGAAGGTTTATAGAATTTCGGCAGAGAAAAAGTTGGGACTTAATGGGTTAATCCTCTGCTTCTGGCCATCAAGGACGAGAGGATCGGTCGTCGCAGCCAAGACACCTCGATGAAGTTGACCCTCTCGTCGCAGACGAGGAATCGCATCCAATTCGCGGAGGCTCTCCCCTCGATGTCTTCCCCCCCCCCATCATTCTTTCCTCGACCAGAAATCCGGTCCAGGAATGCTTCCCTTACGGATGCAAGTATCGATAGATGGGACTCGTCTGCCGCATGCAGAATTTTCATTCTCCCAAGCCACCCTAGCCGATTTCCTTCTTCAATCAAGATCATGTCGTGCAGGGTTATTGAATCAGGGAGTAAGGCAGAATCATAGGCAGATCTTGAAATCGACCATGAATGGCGTATGATCGCACGTGCACCACCATTTATTCTGGACGACTGGACTGTCTGAAAGTTGCAAAAATGTTAGCGGTCTCGCTTGAACAGAACGCGAAGGGCTGAAGCGATTTTTATTCCATCCAGTATTGAAGCCAGAGACAAATGAATCATCCAACACGCAGCTCCAGCAAGACTATTAGGTATGTCAGCATATTACTCGCCACCTGCAATAAGGACAGAAAACGATAACTTAAGCCTTTCTGCACAGCAAACAGAGCGATCCATCTAGCATCTGAAGAAAGTCAGACAGAAGTAAAACCCCAATTTCTCGGGAGAGCTATCCTCGAAAATTAATCGCATAGATATGTAGACGTAGCGTCAGGCATTTTCACAGGCTGCCAGAAGAATGTGATCCGCTTTTCTGACTGGAGGAGGAGGAGGTGGGAACTGAGCAAGTTATGAAAGCCCTATGTTAGAACTATTTATTTACTATTTATTTACTAGTGTAGTAGGGCAGAACATGAGTTGTATGAATTGGGTGGCGGTGCGTAATCTGGCGCTTCTGGGGATGGCTTTATCGTTCCCATCCATTAAGGACAGATATATTGAGCATTATGAATTACTCCTTAGGATTGATTTCCCCCCCCCCCCCCCCCCCCCCCGCCCCCCCCAATGCTTACACAATGCACCATATCCTCGTTGAGGGACATCAATCAGTTCGTCGATGGTCGATCGGGCCGAGACCCCTCCCCCTCCAAAAATCCTGCACAATCCACTGGTGAGCGCAAATCGTGAACGGTTCGGAAGTACTACTTACGGAAGTAAGAAGAGCCTTGTTGAGGGTGAAATATCCTGACGCCTGTAGTTTCACCTGATGAGTCCTTGTCAAAGACTCGAAATGCATCACCTGCGACCAAACCGTCCTCCTTTCAATTAGTCAGCATTCGGTAGAAAAGTTTATCTTGGGAGTGGTGGCGACTCACCTGATTCCTGGATTTCTCGTCTAAAATCAAGGTCCTATCACTCGTGAGCGTGAGAATGATCTCCTCTGCCTGCAGGAAAGAACAAGAGTAGAAATCGCGCCTCGCACCGTCACGAATTTCTAGAATAATCAAGGACAATTTAACGTGGACGAACACACTTCGTGACTTATTTGCAATGACGTATACTCGCGGATTTGCATATTACTAATTCATGAGCTGGAAGTTTACGAGATGGGCCTGCGGAGTAAAGGAATGTTATAGGAGGAAGTAAAGGAACTGATCCTCTTTGTGTAGGCTTTCCATAAGCAGTTTGATTGACGTAAATAGGGCAGATCGGAACTTGCTCCTAGGATGGGCACAGACGGAACGACAACTGCCGTGAGAAAATTGTTTCTTGCACCATTGGTCGATCCAATTCCCTAATCCTTTCGTTTTCAAGATTTCGAGGTATTCTTGTCTCGACATTTTCGTGCATAAATATCCTCGATCACTAAGCAAAGTGACGTAGGGGACATAAAAAGAGAGAGAGAGAGAGAGAGAGACAGCCTTAAGGCTTTAACATGTCCTGGAGCATCGATTGAGGGAACTTAAAGGATCATTTAGGAAGTGAGGCAACCAAATCTAAATTAGAAATAGGATCATTGGCACAATTGAAAAGATTAAATCCCTTGATGGTTGCGTTCCTTGACAGGAATACAACAAAAAGAAGAAAATTATTGTGTAAAAGCCGTGAGGATGTGCGATCATGCACATCCTCACTGCTTTTACGGATTCGTATTCTTCTCTTTAGGTAAGTCTCATCGGGAACGATCACGGGAAAGTGATCGTTTTCACGATCACGACGTCCGACGTCTCCTTGGGAAACTTGAAGCCAGGGTCCATATTATAAACGTGCCTGATATTACGACGTGGAACAGCTTTCAGTGATTCGAGAATTGTCTCTGAAACCTATCCTGGAATACTAAAACCACCCGAGAAAATTTCCCATCGCAACAATCGAATTTACACAAATTCGCACGAAGGCCTGCCTCTTCCAAGAGGGGATTTAAAACTCGGGTCTAACCTTAGATGAGAGGCCGTCGGCAGTCCGACAGAGGGAAAAGAGGAGAAAGTCGCCGAACAAAGTTCTCGCCAAAGCCATCCCAGCCATGAGCCAGGAACTTCTCATAATCCAAGAGATTATGTAGAAGGCAAATGTAATGGTCATCAGGATTTGCGTGAGAAAGCTGAGATAGAGAGTGGGATGAAATGCGGAAGACAGCCTCCTGCTCAATTGAGAAACTCGAAGATGCGTCTCCAAATAGAGCGCCAAAACTTCTCCGTTCCGTAGGGATTTCGTGGCATTCCGCAGTTCCCACAATCGCTCCTCCAAGATCACCTTGAGGATCTAATGGAGAAAGCAAGATTTGATTCGCTACGGCATTCAATAACTTAAGTTAAGCATGCATCCTTGTAAATGGAAGAGAAGAATTGGAGCTGAAGTCACAGGTTTTTGTGTTTTAACTCCAACTGTTCTGCGTGCGAGAACGTCGAATTCAGGCAGCGATAGATCACCACGTCTTCTAGAGAACTTCCTAGGCCTTGAATTTTTACCATGAGAAATGTCACTGATTAAATAACCTGGAAGAACTATGGTTAGGTGTCATATTCCTTGACGATGGCCTTGGGCATTCTAAACAACAATGAAGGGAAAGTGGCTTGCTCATTCGATCATAGAATACGTCCATTCCACGTGGGTTGCAAAGGAATTTTATCAGACATTATAAATAATTGTGACTCAAGCTCTCTGCTTGCTTTAATTTCGTGGACATTTGTTGATATTCGCCTTCACGACAGAGTACTCGACAAATAACCAATAATCCACGAGAGAGCCGACTGATAAAAGCTTACTATCGATACAATGCATTTTATGGAAGAAAAAAAATTAAAGGAAGTTGATGACATATTGCTCTTCTCACTATAAAATGTACTTCTAGTATTTCAGCGTACAATATTGCGGAACTGCTTACTGTGTAGACAATACTCCCAGTTTCACCGGCTAAAGTTTGGACAATGTCAAGGCTCTGATTTCATGGTCTTGGGTTAGATATGGTGGAAAATCTCCAGACTTGGTAGAGTTGATTGGCACTTGGATTTGAAACCGATGGACTATACCGTATAGACTAGGCTTACACCTCTGAGATAGTCCATAAAGTTGCTCCTTGATCGACCTGTCAGAAATGTTGGAGTTGCAATTCAGGTCGAGGGGATCGACACCCACAGATACCCAGTCGCCTCTAATAACTTTGACTTGGAGAGGATTTCAAAGAAAGATCACTCAAGAAAATTACTTGGCGCTTTAAGGTCGCGAGAGACGTATCTCACCTGACACGAAAGACAGATGAACAGGAAGAGAGCCAAGAGTCCGGCTTCGATGACCAACATGAGAGCAGAGCTCACAATCCACGCAAGGTGAGGGAATCCCTGAACAATCACACAGGACATGGAGACATCTGCGAGATAGAAGGAGCCGCAGCAGAACAAAGTGAAAAGAAACGATCGGCCAGAGGAGGAAGCCGCAGTGGAACTGTCCACAGACTCCAACTCCTTCCAGGATTCGTAGAGATCTTCCAGCAACCCCGGGACTTTTCGAGCAGTCAGTAGTTGAGCCGAGACGTAGGTCAAAGTGATCCCGAATCCAGCAACGACCATGACGTAAGAACCGATTCGATCTGCCAGCGTATACCCATTCAGATCGAAGTACTTGTAGAAGAGTGGTACTACCCAGCCGATGGAAGTGACACTTGCGCAGATGATGAGGAGAGACCAGAAAAAGGGGAAACTCCAGAATCGAAATGTCACTTTCTTAGCATCGTTCTCTGCTTTTTGCACAGGTAGAATCCCAAGAAACATTCCCACACGACAGAAAGTCCAGAGCCAATCCACGAGAGACGCCATTTTCTCACTTCCTTCAGTATCTCTGAACGCGTATTTATTCTCCCAATCATTCCATTATCTGCATCTTAACGGAGCCAGTGCCGAAAGCCTATCTCCATCTACGGCCATGAGCCGACGACTCGTATAATTTACATATGTAATTGTGGACTCATCTTTCCAATAAGTCTTCAGACACCTTATCCATTCAGAGAGACTGACAGCTTTCTTTTCATTGACATCTTCCCGTTGCATCGGCTTTCCCCTAATGAACCACCGCATCGTTTTTCACGGGCGAGAAAAAGTTTACTCTGGTGGATGGCTTCCACACTGGGCCCATTCATTCCCCGCCCGAGTCTACATTTGCACAATGCATTCTGCGCCCGCGATATCATTTGGGGCCTTGACCGATAAAATTTTCGAGAACGGAAATCAGAACGAAAATGCCGTCGAGGAAAATTTGTCCTATTTTTGTCACGCTGACGAAAACGGAAAATGGGATGTCTGCATTGACATAAAGTGCACGATGAAAGTTCAGGATGCCAGGGATAACGTGTTTTTTCGTCTAATCCTGCCAATGCATGAGCAGCCATTTTTTGCCCCCCCCCCCCCCCC
>CAJPEV010001163.1:13472-33057 GCA_905338385.1 Darwinula stevensoni
CCCTTTTTTCCCCCCCCCCCCCCCCCCCCCGGCAAATGAGAGCGAAATATTCTAAATGCAATTGATTTTTTGCAAGCGGAAAGGACTTTCTACTTTCTTCACTCAATATGCCGTTCTCAAAAGTTTTCCTCATGTTCATGGAAATCTTTCGGATTCAAGGATCGCTCGCACCATAATGCGAAACGCAGAGACGAACAATCAAGGAAGAGTGGAATTTTCCATTCTAGTTTAGGAAGATTCAGAACTTTTTTTTTTATTCGCGATCAAGCATTGCCATGGAACCGGAGTCCTGAAGACATTCTCTATCTCCTTTCGTGCATTACGCTCCTCTTACCGCGACTAGCACAGCTCATTATCAGACTGAGTTGCTCCTGCTATGAGTATTCGAGTTCGCTGCGGCTATTTCCTTCTACCGATCAGGCTGCACATGATTGGTTGAATCGAGGTGTAAGGGTGAATCATGGGCAGGTCTCGGAATCAATCTTGAATGGCAGGTGATCACAGAGCATCATCATTTATTCTGGATAAACAGTCTGGAAGGTGTAAATATTTTTGTAGTCTCGCTTGAACGGGACACGAGGAGCTGAAGCGATCTTTCTTTCATCCAGTGTTGAAGATGGAGACAAATGACTCATCCAACACGGAACTCCAGTAGAACTATCATGTACGTCAGTATATTACTCGCCACCTGCAATAAAGATGAAAAATTATATATTGCATCTTTCTACCCACATAACTGAGCAATTTCACTAGCTTCTAATTGAAAGTCAGACAGGAAATAAAAACCCCAATGTATCAGGAAAGTCATCCTTGGAGAGATTATTCGAGCAGAGATGTTTTCTCTTCTTCAAAAAAAAAATAAAATATGCAGAGTATGAGGCGAACTCATACAACAACGGACGTACAACGCCGAGGAGTGTTAGCTACGCATAGGCACCACAATACCCTTGACATTCCCTGAGGTAATGACTCCTCTGCACGTTCCCCTTAGAGGCCTTTAACAGAAGCTCACGGGTTGTCTATACCCCATGACTAGAATGGGAGATTTTAAAGGTGCACTGCACTCGTATTATTCCTGACGGGGAGTGCCACGGGGAACTCTTGGGTGGGTGGGATTGGAATTTAGAGGCTATCATCGATGGGCAATTTAAATTTTTCAGGGATGTTCACAAGTAGTTAAGCAATGTGCTTTATAGGATTCTGAGGTTTGTCAGACATTCACTCCTACGAGGTTGCACAATCTAAGTCACTCTTGAACACGGCGCTGATAGGGATTCATTTAAAGTAATGTGTTACATTCCGGAGGCCGGCAAATAATGGGGAATTCATGGCTCTTGGGAAGATACAGAGACGGGCTTTTCACCCGAGGAGGCAGCAATGGAAATATTCAAATGAGCAGCGTTTAGACGTATTCGGGCTGTACTATTTGGATAGGACGGAGGGAATCTTTTATTCTGATATTTGAGGCCTAATTTAAGGACAACAGCAAGTTCGTCGAAGATCGATGGGGCAAAGACCTACCCCTCCTCACTCCCTCCCCTAAAATCCTGCGTACGCCCCTGGTGTGTGGGAGTCATTAACGTTACTGGTACTTACAGAAGTAAGAAGAGCCTTGTTGAGGGTGAAATATCCTGACGCCTGTAGTTTCACCTGATGAGTCCTTGTCAAAGACTCGAAATGCATCACCTGCGACCAAACCGTCCTCCTTTCAATTAGTCAGCTCGTAGTATGGAAGATGATCTTGAGAGTAAAGCCGCCTCACCTGATTCCTGGATTCCTCGTCTAAGCTAAAGGTCCTATCACTCGTGAGCGTGAGAATGATCTCCTCTGCCTGCAGGAAAGGACGAAGACAGAAATCGTGACGGACAACTCTACGAATATTAGAATAATTAAAGACAACATAGCACGGACGATCAGACATCGCGTATGCGCAATGAGGCCTGCTTCAAAGTTCGTGGATTTATAAATTACTCATTTAGGAGCCGAAGTCTAGTGAGATGTTGGACCTGCGAAGTCGAAAAATATGCTATAAAGGATTATCTTTCCGTAGCCTCCTCATATGCAATACTTTGACATAAAGAAGAAAATTCTGAGCTTGTTTTTGAGATGGTCATAGATGGAATGGGAATCGCCACGAGAGAGAGACAAGAACGTCTTGAAGTATCGACATAGGTTATGGGACTCTTTTTTATAATGTGCAACAACAAAATCTTAAGTATAAAGATCATTTTCATAACCCAAGAGTTGAAATCCCTCAATCGATGTTCATTGGCTGGAAATCGGTAAAAGGAATTATTTCCTTCAGCGAAATCATGGAGACAAAGTTGGAGTGTTCGGTTTCGTCACGCACTTGTAGGGGATACTTTTGCAGCTTCACAGCTCAACAATGACACGAGTCGGACAGGAACCGGGAAAGTGTGAATGGTTATTATTGCCCTAATTCATTGTGGGAATAACGTGGATTGTGAAATCGAAATTAATTATTTGTCGTAATTATCATCACCTTTAGGAATTTGTATACAGTACTGCACCATATGATGAGACATCGTTACTTCTCATTACGGATTTACATTCTTATCGTTAGGGGCGCATCATCAGGAGGATCACGAAATTTGAAGCCACGGCCCATGTCCAAAAACGTGCCTGATATTATTAAGTAAACTGCTTATCACTGCATAGAGAATCGTTTCTGAAACCTTTCTTGTAAAACTAAAAGCATCCGAGTAAATTCTCCATTTCAAAGATAGAATTGACACCAATTCGCACGAAATTCTTGCTCTTGCATGGCGAGATTTGAAGCGTAGGTCTAACCTTGGATGAGAGGCCATCGGCAGTCCGACAGAGGGAAAAGAGGAGAAAGTCGCCTAACAAAGTTTTCGCCGAAGCCATCACAACCATGAACCATGAGCCTTGCATGACCCAAGAGATGATGAAGAAGGCAAATACAATGGTCAACAAGATTTGTGCGAGAACGCTGAGGAAGAGCGTGGGATGAAATGCGGAAGACAGCCTCCTGCTCAATTGAGAAACTCGAAGATGCGTCTCCAAATAGAGGGCCAAAACTTCTCCTTTCCGTGGGGATCCTGTGGCATTCTGCAGCTCCCACAATCGCTCCTCCAAGATCACCTTGAGAATCTGTCGTGTACAGAGCAGACGTCGATTTTCCGTGGCATTCAACAGCTTAAACTAACTATTAATGGGTTGGGATTGTAGAGCTGAAGTCACAGGTGTCATATTTAGGTACGATTCTACTGTGTGCGAGACAGTCGAATACAGGCTCGAATAGATTTCCACCTCTCCTAGACTACTGACTGGATCATGAATTTTCGCCATGAAAATTTTCAATGATTACATGACCTGGAAGAACAATGGTTAAGTACCACATTCTTTGACGATGGCCTGGGCCTACTAAATGGAGCAGTGAATGGAGAGTAGCTTGCTCTTTAAATTATAGTGTACGTCCATTTTATATGGGAAAGTTTATCTTACAATGAAAAATATTGTGATCCAAGCCCTCCGCTGGCTGTCACTTTCTAGACATTAGCAGATATTTTCCTTCACGAGAGAACACTTGGCAAATAACAGGTCTCTGAAAGAGCCGACTGATAACAGCTCACCTACACTGCTTTTATTAGAAAGAAATGAGACCTATTGCTTTTCTCACTATAAAATGTACTCCTAGTGTTTCAAGGTACAAGATTCCGAAACAGGTTACTGTGAAGATAATATCCCCAGTTTCACTGGCTCAAATTTGTACTGTACAATGTCCAGGTTCAGATTTCATGGTCTTGAGTTAGATATGACGCAAAATCTCCAGGGATGCTTATAATACTTGGGACTTGGGCTTTGGTCCAAAACCAAAGGAGTATACTGTATGGATTTAGCCTAAACCTTTGAGATAGCTCATGTAACTGTTTCTGGGTCGACTTGTTAGAAATAATGGAGTTGCAACCTGGTCGAGGGCATCGACATCCATATATAATCACTCAGTCGCCTCTAACCAACCTTCACTTGTAGAATTTCAAGACGGATTACTGAAAAAAAAAATCATATAGCCCTTTAAGGTTGGGAGATACAAACTCACCTGACACGAAAGAGAGATGAACAGGAAGAGAGTCAAGAGCCCGGCTTCGACGACCAACATGAGAGCAGAGCTCACAATCCCTGCAGCTTCAAGGAACCCGCGGACGATGAAGCAAGCCATAATGACATCTGCGAAATAGAGGAAGCCGCAGCAGAACAGAGTGAAAAGAAATGATCGACGGGAGGAGGATGCCGCAGTGGATTCGTCCACCGACTCCAATTCCTTCCATGTTTCGTGAAGGTCTTCCAGCCACCCAGGGATTTTTCGAGCAGTCAGTAGTTGAGCCAAGATGTAGGTCAAAGTGACCCCGAATCCAGCTATGCAAAGGACGAAGGATCCGATGTGATCTGCCAGCGTATTCCCAAACTGACCGAAGTACTTGTCGATGGACGGTATTATCGCGATGGCGGAAATAATACATGTCCAAATAAGGAAGAGGGACCAGAAGAAGGCGAAACTCCGGAACCGAAATGTCACTTTCCTAGTCTCGTTCTCAGCTCTTTGCAAAGGCAGAACTCCAAGGAACATTGCCACACGGCAGAGAGTCCAGAGCCATTCCATGAGAGACGCCATTTTCCCACTTTCTCCGGTATCTCCCAATGTGTATTTATTTTCCGAATCATTCCATTATCTGCATCTTAATGGAGTCCGTGTCGAAAGCCTATCTTCATCAATGGCCACGCGAGGACGACTTACGTGACGTACCAGATTCTGTATTTTTGACGACTTATCTACGAAGACATCTCCAGAGACCAAGTTCATGAGAACAGATTATTTTCTTTTCGCTGACAACTTTAAGCTGCATAGACTTTCACCTAGGGAATTACCGCGCTGTTTTGAACGCAAGATATCGACTGACAATGGGCTTCCTCACTGAGCCCATTAATATACCATCCGAGTCTTCTCCGTACAATGCATTCTGCTCCTCTTGTCTCAATTTGTCCCTGAACTAATGGTAGTCCTAGTGTCAGTCATTTGGTAATGATTGACACTTGGACGAGTGGAGCCTTTTATGTGGATTTGGAGCGATTCGGTACCTCCCACGGCTCTGGAAATTTGAAATCTTCTTTCGCGTATTACACCTCTCAAGAAGCAAACTTTAATTTGAGTTCTTCCCATCTACGAGTACTTCGTGAAACCTATTTGCCATTTATAAAAGAATATCCTTGTACTCAAGAACCAATGATCTTATTTGAGGTGAACTGCAAAATATGCTCAAAGTACGGAATGATGCCATTAGCATGGATTATACAGGGTGTCTCAAAAAATGTATACACACTTGAATCAAGAGTGATTCTGGAAATCTGAGAACACATGTGAAGTGCAAAGAAGGTGGAGAAATGAACTTGCAACTATGCCACCATGATGTACTTGAACTTTCAAGGATTCATGATAAGTTTGACGCTGATGGTACAGTGCATGGTCTCCCAGAAAATTGCTAGTACGGTAATACACAAACAATGTTCTGATAGACCTCACACACCAACAGGTGGGGAAAATGCTGCTGTTGCAATGCAAGCGTTCACACGATCGCATGAAATTGAGGAGTCCTGTGCTGCTATCCCAGCAGGAACCTGTCCATAAGTTTGTTGCACTGTTGCTCACTGCTGTCAACAGTGCCTGGATGCTAACGGTGAACAATTTGAACATCTGTCATAGTGAACCATGCAATTCAAACCCTTGCTTCTCCACACACTGAACATTTTACCTCTCTGAATTACTTAACATATATTTTTTATTATTAAAGTGTGTATACATTTTTTGAGACATTTTGAGCATATTTCCTTCAACGAGGAATTCAGTCAATGAAGTCATAAATAGGAAAGCTTAAACTTGAAGTCATTGCCCCAGAATCACTAATTTTCTAATCACCTCACAAGTGAATCAATGACCCCAATTCCTCCCCCCCCCCCTCCCCCACTAAGAATGTAAAAGACAAAAACTGCATGAATGCATCATAATTTTCGTATGAATGATGAAATTTAATTATTGTGAAACGTAACTATCGTACTCCTACAATCTAGAGGCGGTGGATGCTTCACATTCACAGCTTAATTCATTGGTGATAATATTATTTATTTTGAAGATAGCCTCATCTTGAGTTCGTTCACACCTTTTAGCTCAACTTTTCCATCGATTGTAGTGCTTTTTGCAGCCATTTCAATAGCAGAAGAGGACGACGATGTCATCTGACTATGAACGACATGAAGATAATTCAACGATTAGCAAGTAAAAACGAGAGAGAGAATGTTATTTGGTGATCAGGAAACATCAATAAATTTCAATAAACATCATAAATAAATATTTAAGATTTAAAAATATAATGATTTTTTACATTTCTGCCATGAGGTTCTTCAGGCTGGCATAAGCATAGGCAATGACTTCTAGGAGCATTATTTTTTTTCAGGGACATTTAATAAATTATTGCTGTAGTTGCACTTTTCTCTTTCATTTCAGATAATAGTGAGGAAGTGGTTCTGGTAGTTTTATGAACATGCTAAAAGCGGAGTACTGGTAAAATATTCGTTTTCCTTTGGCAAATAAAGGAGAATTTTTCTAGTTAACTACAATAAATAATAAATTTGTCGAGATCTGCGAGAAGTTGACACAGGGAATTTGGAATTCCCCTCCCCATGCTCACTGCAGCCGGTCTCAACATTTTTCTTCAATCAGGACCAGTCTATGAGGCGGGTTCCGGGATCGTCCTGGAATTGCATATTATCACATATTATTACATATTATCACATGCATATTATCACATGGGCCGAACCATATATTCGAGGTGACTGGTCTGCCTGGATGGGGTAAACACTTCACTAATCTAATTTGAACAGGGCATTGGTCTTTATTCCACACAGTAATGAAGCAGGACACAAAATGATTCACTCCACACGGAATTCCAGTAAAACTATGAGGTACGTCAGCATATTACTCGCCACCTGCAATGGAAACAATATATGGAAAATTACAACCCACATAACTTACCATTGTTGCCGTAAGGGCAATCGTACAGGCAGTAGAACCTGAACTTCCTCGAATAATCCCAGCAAAAACCTCTTCGGGAAAATTTTTATCAGCAAGCGTTGCCTTCCCCCGCGGATTCACAAAGGAAATCCATGGAAGCGTTCCGATATTCAGTACAAGTACTGTCCAGCATGCCCATGTCACTGCTCTCTCATACATGAAGGGATCGGACTCAAGAGCGGAATCCCTCCTCCGTGCACTCGTCGCCTCTGAGCCACATTCCTTTACACTGTGATTGAGATGTCGCGCCCCTCTTTTTCGAAAGAACAAACCACGTTTACACAATAACATTTTCATGTTTGCGAACGTACGCTCATAGGATTTTTTATCAGTATAGAACTCAAGACAATTTGAAAAAATTATCATAATTTTTGTAAGAGGAAGAATGGAAATTTGGGAGAGGAAGAATAATTTTTGTAAGAGGAAATTTCTTTATGTGGAAGAAAAGATCATGCTCGTACTTTTGCGAATCTGAGCCTGTTTCAGCAACACATTTCTCATGTCCCTCTGTGTCAAAAAGCAAGGCGCAGAAGGAATCCGCAAAGCTATCTCTTGCGACTCCTACCTCCAAAGTTATATTGCCTGATGTTTCAGTAAGCGCAGGAACGAGTTCCTCGTTGCATCGATTGGCTGCCTCGCCTATCGATAATCGTTGATGCTGGAAGTGCGCAACGACGTCATTCACGCTTTCGCGTTCGCGCACTGAAATATCAGTCGTCCTCCGGGGAGGTTTCGGAAAAAAAACTGGACCGTGAAAGCCGATCCATCGCTTTTTTTCTCGATTGTGAGAGAACCGTCCAACGCTCGCCATCCCAAGTTGCGGCAGTGGGAATGGGATGACTTCAGTTGATGATAGCCTTGAATGGGCATGCTTACCTTGAGTAGTTCATATAATGTACATGTCATAATGTACCAGAGTAATGCACCAATATCCGAAATAACTATCATCTCCCAGATCTTGTAATAAAATCGTGCCTTAAAATTGAAGCAGCTCAGATTCAAGACGCACGTTTTAATTCGTCTCTCGGTACTTACAGAAGTCAGAAGAGCCTTGTCGAGGGTGAAATATCCCGACGCCTGCAGTTTCACCTGGTGAGTTCTCGTCTGGGCCTCGAAATGAACCACCTGCGAGTGGAATCTCCTTACCTTCAACTAGTCGAGCGCGTGATATCGAAGCCGATCGTGAGGGTGAATCGTGAATTCCCTCACCTGATTCCTGGATTTTCGGTCTAGGCTCAAGGTCTCGTCATTTGTGAGGGCGAGGATGATCTCTTCTGCCTGCAGCAATAGGAAACAAAATCGTATTTAGCTAGAAATAGTATAATTATGGGGGGAAATATAGGTCCTATGGCATAGACGCGCAGGTTTCGGGAAGGTAACTGCGAAGAAGGTAAGATGATGAGATCAGATATTTTCAGAGTGCAAATTCACGAGCTGGAGATTGCAGAAACATTGGATTCGTAACCCACCACTCGCCATATTGCTTTCTTCTCGTTATGAATAAAAGCGATAGCGATATGAAGAGCATACATATCTCACACCATTCTTCTGCGGTGAACCATTAACTCAAGTTATCATAGCTGCCAGGCTCGAAGAATGGCTCGTCCCACAACTTCGGGAGAGTTGTATCATACGGACAATCGCTTCATCTAACGAGGAGCGACACCAGCCCATTTTGCGGCGGCAGTTCTCAATAGTCGAAGTGCGAAATTCCCAGAGTGTGGAATGGTTAATAGGAACACGGCCATAGCCTCCCCGGATCTATCCACGTATGAGATCTGCCTGCGGATAAAGTCGCTAGAGTGGGTTTCTACGATATCCAAGAATTAAAAGATGCAATCCGAGTGATTTTTGAACAGATCAAACTTGCAATGATGCGCAAATTGAGGAATTTGACCTGGCGTCGGATCATTCTGTGCATTGGAGAACGATAATTCGCAAACTGATACATTGGGGGAGGAAGAAGGACTTGTAAAATCGTGCGCAGAGAGAATTATGGCCCGCTGTATTTATGCCTAGAAAGTTTGCACGGAAGCCTTTGAAGGGCATGGTCTGACCTTTGAAGAGAGACTGTCAGCAGTCCTACAGAGGGAGAAGACGAGGAAGTCGCAAAACAAAGCTTTCGCCAAAGCCGTCCCAGCCATGAGCCAGTACCCCTTCATGGCGTAAGAGATTATGAAGAAGGCGTATAAGACGGTGAAGGCGATATCCGTGAGAAAGCTCAGGAAGAGAGTGGGATGGAACGCGGACGAGAGCCTCCTGCACAAGCGAGACGCGCGCAGATGCGTGTCCAAGTAGAGGGCCAGGGCCTCGCCTCTCCGCAGGGGTTTCTCGGCGCACCGCAGTTCCCTCGCGCGCTCCTCCAGGATCGTCTTCAGGACCTGTCGCGGTGAAAGCAGACGTGTATTTCTTGTACGGCATTCGCCCTGTCTCTTTGAGATATTAATTTATTATTAATTATGAAGGAAAATGCGTCCCAAAAAATATTTCACAAGAAAAAAAAAACGATCGAATTTAGGAGTTACAGTATTTGAGAAATGTTTTCAGGGGCAAGATGAGTATTTTCCAACGGCGTTCTGAATAGAAGGCGGGTGGCTGAACAGATATCAAAATAATTTTACAGGAAGGGCCTGGAAACGAAGTTGATTTCGTTTTATAGACTTAACATTTTTTCGTTTTCTTTTGCGTTTTCGTTCTTTCCATTTCATGTCGTTTTTCGAAGATAAATAACATTTTGTCTTCTAAGAAAAAATGTTTTCTTCTAAACTTATTTTTACCTTTGTTGACAGAGAAAAATGTCATGGGCCCCCTCCTTTTGACAGAAATGGAGAGAGGCAGAAAGTAGTGGGGACACAGATGCTGTTCGTGAAGAGTCCTTTGTCTCCCTTTCGCATTTTTTTGCTTTCCTTCATGAGTTCATTGGATCGGAAGAGGGCATGGATGTGACACCTACACAAGGTTTGTTGTATCTAGTTTGAAACCATAAACGCTCTAATAAACTTGCGGAGTTCGTGCAATCGAGTGGGCGAGCGGGGTATTACATTCGACAAGTTATCGTTAGCAAGTACTGGCTGAGCGCGCATTAATCAGGTGAGTGACTTTAAGAAGTCGCAAGCGAGTGCTCACCAAGTGTAGCAGATCTTTAAGGTCTGTACTGAATCTGGAGATTGTCGACTCTGCCGCAAAGGTTTTTTGGACGTCGATTCCATCTTCGACAGCTACGTATGGACTTGGCACCCCCAAAATTCTATATAACCGTCCTCGGACTGGACTTGAGTGGATTTGGATTTGGACACGTTGCGAAAAATATTCTCCGGATTCGGAAGGACTGGAGTCGGACCTAAACTTGGAATCGAGACCTGTGAACTAGACCTACTGAAGAACCTACATAGTTTCAAATACTAAAAAATGCGCGAAATGCGATTCCCTTCGAGGGCGGCCTGCATCGACTCTTTCAGCTCTTCCAGCATTTAACAGGAATTCGAAGAGTTTATGCAGCACTTGCCAAGACAAATCCTACCTGGCACGAAAGAGAGATGATCAGGAAGAGAGTCACGATCCCCGCCTCCACGACCGCGCACAGGACGAAGCACGCTATCGGCGCCAGGTAGGAGAATCCCTGGACCATGCTCCAGCACGTGGAGACGCTCCCGAGGTAGAAGCAGGTCGAGCCGATGACCGTGAAGAGGAACGATCGACGGTGGGCTGCGGCCGAGCAGGATTCCTTCAGGGGCTCCACTCCCTTCCACGTCGCGTCGAGGTCTTCCAGAAGAGACGGAAGCTTCCGCGCTGTCATCGTTTGCGATGAGACGTAGGTAAGAACGGAACCGCATCCGGCAATGACCATGACGTAGGAACCGATGCGGTCTGCCAGCGTGAAGAAGTACCGATCGGCGTACTTCTGGAAGAGAGGCACTAAGCACGCCATGGAAGTTATGTATGCAGAGATAATGAGAAGAGACCAGAAGAAGGGGAAACTCCAGAACCGGAATGTCACTTTCTTCGTCTCGTTCCCTGTTCTTTGCACGGGTAGAATCCCAAGGAACATTCCCACACGACAGAGTCCAGAGCCAATCCATAAGAGACGCCATCTTCCCTCGTTCTTCGGTATCTCCTAACGCGTATGTATTCTCCAAATCATCCCATTATCTGCACCTTTACTGAGCCGAAAGCTTGTCTTCATCGATGACGATAGGGCCTTCGACTTATACAAATATACTGTAGATATATTTGCTTCATCTGTCAACGTGTATACTCACATCGCGTCAGAATGGAAAGACTGGTTGAAAATAGGGACATCTCCAGTTAAAATGAAGAAAAACCTGTATGGCAGTGGCGAATGTTGAACATTCGTGTCAGGTTTTTGTTATATGTGATCATCCCCATGTACTTTGAGGGAGTTGCCATCAATTGCACAAGCCTGCTTAGGAAATAATTTGTAATACGTCACAGCACGAAGAATGGGAACACCGACCCCATTATGTGAAAAGTATGAAAACAATGTCTACTTTCTTGCCGTTGCAGATGCGCTGGAATGCTGAATTAAAATAGCCATCCATATTGGTAAAGTCAGACCAGGCATTGTTCATTAATGATGGGCGGCCAACACATTTCCCGATTTAGACCAATAGGCTTCAATAAGGCATTGAAGGCTCAATTGTCAATTTGTCTGATCAAATTTCTCTGGCAATATCAAATAGGCCCTTCGTGACTACCCATGGTAAGGGAGCAGTGGATGGAGTTGTTGGCCTACTGAAGCATTAGGTTTGGTCACGGATAAAGGCGTGTCATTTCCTTTTTGATGATTCCGGTTTTTTTTTTTTTTTTCACCCTTGTGCAGGTAACGCCATCTATCACTTTCGTTCATATGAACACTAATAAAACGTGGAAGGAAAGGGGGAAACACTTTGATAATGGGAGGGCATCCAAGACGTTTCTAAGATTCACAAAATGCACTTTGTGGAGTGGATATGGACCTTTGGTCCATAAAGGGTCCCGTACTCGCTAACACATAACTCGTTAGGTATGGAATTCTTCGAGCCTGTCAGTGAACATAAACATGACTACCCAGCAAACAAGGCTATGTTGGACCAACGTTTGTAACAAGGTTCCAAACGTTTATTCAATGCTGAGTCAACATTGATTCAACGTTATGTGTTTAAAATTGTTTGCTGGGTAGTTTCCAGAGGTGAGCTGTATTTAAAATACGTGTTCAATACATTTCACGTATTTTGCATTTAAATACATTTAAATGCAGAATACCTGATCAGTTCTCTGCAAAAAAAAAATGTATTTTGAAAACATTTGACAAAATATAAAATATTTTTTAATTGAGTTGGTGCAACTTCAAACGTGGCTACCTCAGACGGCTTGCCTTTTTATTGGAAGTTCTTCACGATTGCTGAAAGAGGGGGGAGGGCAGAAGGTCAAGGCCAAATGTGCTGCATGCTCAACAGAGAAAGTGATTAGTGGAACTTCAGCTACAACATCCAACTTCTTTAAAAATTGAAGGTTGATTGTGTTGCAACATCTTGACCTAACCTATCCTTGGCCCAAGCAAGTTTTTCGATTTAATATATTGATCATCTTTAGACCTAGGCCTTGCGCAAACCCAAATCTTGCCGATGCAGGTGAATATTTCTGTTCTTTGTCTTCAGAGTACATTCGGATCTCGTTGAGGATTAAAAATGGTATAAAGGGGAGCAGTCTGGGATTCGGGGAAAAAAGAAAGCAGAAAGAATGCCACACTCTGCCAATGTGATGCAAAGGCCAATGGTCAGAACTTCTGAAGGATTCCTGATTTTGGACAAAATCTGAAAGGCATGATGTAAACTTGACGTTTTTATATTTTGCATTTTCAACTGTATTTTAAAATACATATTTTGTATTTGAAAGAATATTATTGGGCTGTATTTATATTTTATATTTACAAAGAAATTTTCATGGGCATTTAAATTTTTTTATTTAAATAATCACTTGCATTTTGCCCAGCACTGCTAGTTTCAAGGTAAATACAATATATCAAGCTTCTCAATCATGTGGATCATGTCAAAAGTTCAAAAACCTCTCACTAATATCAAATTGAGCAAAACCAATTTCTTTTAACTTTTCTGATTGAAAGTAACCTCCAAACCGTTTCCCAGCATTACTCTTGAGTTCAGACTGCATTGCAATTTAATAAAAGGCACCATTACATGATGTGAAATGATTTGAGTTCTATGCTGAGTGAACAGTAAATTAATTTATTTCAAATTTGAACTGCATGTAGACACAGCAGTGGATTGATATTTTTCGAAATTTATTGGAGATAGGTCAAACTTGCTCTCCAATCCAGACTGAGACCAGGACCAGCCAATGGTGCACTTGCGTCCTGGGATATCATATTTAGCATGCAGAAGAAAGACTACAGAATGAAGTTCTCTTCTTCAAAGATAGCTAAATCATAAATATAAAAAAATCAGATCATGATCTTTATTCTCAGATGCACTTCAATTTCACAAGTGACCAAAGCAAAATCTATATAATATAACCATAACTTTACAGACTGAATGTAAAAGGTGTCTCCTTCCTATATGAAGGGGTAGCGATGATAGGATTGCATGTCATGAGTATATATAAGTATGAGAATATACAAATCCTACTAGTATCATAGCATGTGCAAGGAAATAAGACAATCCTGGAAGAGTGAGTCTTCACTTCTTTGCCGTTGCTTTTGATATTCCAACTGAAACAGCATATGAACATAAACAGGGTAAGCAAGGAATGTGGAAATAAATTACATTCTGAAATGGTATGATCACCTCATTCCCAGACTCTGAAACCCCAAAAGCATTCAGCAGAAGCAATAGATTGTCTTAAATACACAAAGTCTAGGGACTGTAGAGAGGAGCTTTGTAGAGCAGAAACCAGTAGACAGTAAGGAGAAGAGCAGGTGGACTGAGGACATTGTTCTGTTCAACATATGCTTTCACTTCTGGGATGGACATTTCCACAACATCTATTAGTTCTCCCTCCTCTGCATTCCCTCCACCTATTGGGCATCAGAAGCAAACATTCAAAATTTAAAAAATTAACCAAAATAGGGGAAAAGTACAGCAATACAATTATATCAAGTGCGTCCAACTCATTGCAAGTTTGAAAGCATTGAGTGCATCTAAGTTATCTCATGTGGAATCCTGTAAAAAAAAAAAAGCCCTAGGTAATTATTGTTCCATGTTGTCTGCATTACACTTGGGATTCAATTTTTACTTGATAATATATGATGATAATGAAATATCTCTCAATAAAAGCCAGCTGCCCTAGGTTACCCTGGTTGGAGGAAAAAAATTTTCAAATGAAAGCCTGTCATCTCATTGTCTTTGCCAATGAATACCACTCAGGATGGCATGACTGGATCCAACTAAATGATTAATCAGGCAGAAAACTCCATGTTATAACATGACAGTGGGCAGAGATTAAATGAGCATGGTAAGTCTTGAAACCTGAAGTTAGACCTACATGGTGAGAGGGACTGTCCGATTGACAGGACACAAGGTAAGAGGCAAGGGCCCAGCTAGTGTCCTACAACTTCTGTGAAGTCACTGAGAATAAATGGCTTCACAATAATGATAATAAAATGATAGGTATAGAATTACTGAGAGGGATATGCTCTGGAGGAAACGAAAGCCTACCTGGACCCTGTTTCATGTCATCAGTTACTTCACAGTAGAAATGGGTTTGAGAATCCCTAGCATAATCAAGAGTCCCTCTGGAAAAGAAGACAGAAATAAATATTCACCTGAGTGAATCTTCATGGAGTCAGTAACTTCAACAAAGAAGATAGTATGGCGGCCTCCTGAAGTCCCTACTCCCGATCTGGAATGAGCCATCAAAATGATCTCACATTAAGTTTAACTGCACAGACCATGATAGTTCATAATGGAAACAGTAGACGCAGAGAAGTCACAATAAAGAATGTTGGGAGAAAATTGCAATCTTATCATCAATGATCATCTTCCTCAGATAATAATCTTGATCTGCTGGGGAAAATTTTAATGTCTACCATTCAAATACAATTGAATACCACACGAATCATAAGATGATCATGAAAAGTTGCATTTACTGATAGAATGTCTGGAGGGTGGAGGATCACCACAAGCCCAGGTGCTCAGGTTTTGGAAAAGCATGAAAGGCCCTGCTGAAATGTTCACTAAAACTTACCAGCTTAATTCATACAATATCACACACCTCACAACTGTCAGTTGTGAGGTGTGTGATATTGTATAAATGAATTAAGCCTGACTGAAGTGAAATTGCATCCTTAGGAAATCTCAACACCAAGATAGCTGAGAATTGAAAAATCACAAAGTAGATTATACACTGAGCCATAGATATTGAAGACTCTAAATAAGGAAAGTTTTGCACCACAAAAGAAGAGAATCCACTTACTTGAAGCCAATAATCCTCTGAAGAGTGGATGGATCCACTACATATCCACACTCCTCTCTGACTTCCTCAGCTGCAATCTCCTCCAGAGGTTTATCTTTATCCAAAATTCCACCACATGTCTCCAATGCAACACCCAGACTGGCTGGATACTTCTGAGTATCTATCATTCCCTTCCTGTCCTCCTCTGGAATACTGTTCAGGTAAATAGCTGCAGTGGAATGACAGGGAAATTTGTGCATCATGAAAACCATTTTGGTATTTAAAAAAAAGTGCTCATTTGTACGTAAGGCATGGCTGAATTATAAAATTAAAGCAACACAAATGAGTTTCATCTTCAATTCCAATACATGCACAAATAACAAGGATTTCTAACGTCTTTTTAATTAAGTGCTTCCTTTGTGCATATAAAAAGCTAAAAAAAAATGTTATTAATGTATAAAATATTAAAACAAATCTGCTCAGCAAATGAGAAATCATATATTCATCCAACATTTTTCCCTATAAGGAAAGGTCAGTATAAAATTCAGAAGGAAGTCCTATCACAGAGCAGTACCTGCTTTTCCATTTTATACCAGTAACAAATGGGATTAGAGGACTTTATTCTTGCTGAGCAGATAATGAACCTGGCAGAAACAAGAAGGGCCTTTGAAAGGTCATCCATTAAAATATAGGAATTACAAGGTATATAACTAATAGGCTAATTTTTCACCAAGTTGTAGGATACATTTGTTTCCTTTATACATTTAAATGTATAAAGGTAAATCAGTCATCAATCACCCTACCTTCCTTGCCACCTTCATATGCTCCTTATTCATCTGCTCAGGAAGCATGGAGAATTCAAAGGTTAAGACTTTTGTTCCATTCTTGATACATCAGGAACATCAGCATAATTGATTTGAAAAGTTTTTGTAAAATTATCCTAAAGAATGACTCTCAGGTTTTGTTACAACCTATCATGACTCATTCTGTGGGAGAATCATCTGGCCTCCATCTACCATTCCCCTAAGAATATGCAGCTTTGTCTAAAATGGGACTGAAGAGCAAAGAAATGAAATAGCCAAAAAAAACCCACATGGTCGAAATTGCCTCACGAACACAAATTTCTTTCTTGTGATGTTGAATATCAGCACAGAAACCCTAATCAGGAAAGAAGAAATGAAACCAGTTATTTTATATAAGCATGGGGCAATGTACAGGGTATAGCAAGAAAAACCAAACACAAAGCAAAAAATTTGCACAATGCATAGATAGATATGTTTACAATAAACTTTTCAAATTTTCATCTATATTCATTGTGATGAGGCATGACTATGAACAATTATTCAAAATCAGGCAGGTATTGAAAATGGAACAGAGTTCATGCAGGCAGTCAAATGGAGTCATGCCTCCATGCTCTCATTGCATATCATCAAACCATTGAACTTCTCTTCTACTTAAATTCATTCTTAAGGCTGACACTTCCTTGAATCCTCCTCTCACAAACAAAATTTAATGAGATTATGCTGAGACATAAATAACTTATGAACTGATACTTAAAGACTTTTAGGATGACACATGTATAGTCAAACAAAGGCTTCAGATCATCAAGAAGAATGTTCAGTGATTGAGAACTATGAACTTCTCAACCCGATAAGATATGCCAAATGAAGAGAGCAAGACTCAGCAAGAATGAGACTTATGCAATCATAGTCGTTGCTTTTCTTCTAGGTGTAGTATATGGTCCTTGAAGGCCCTTAAATGGCTTTATGTAAGTGTTCAGTGTAATGAACATGTCAGTACAAGTGCTGGTCTGACAACTGAGCATAGATCTCAGGCATGAATTTTAAAACACTCCCTCAAAGTTTTCTTGCACTCTGCACTCCTTTCTGTCTATAAAAAATGTTTTGGGCTGAGTAGCCTGCTTGAAGAATTATAGTTTCATTGCATGAAGTAGAGTTTATCAGGTTTATCAAGGTAATTATGAGACTCATAAAACTTTCAGATTTTTTATTCTTTTTGAAGAGGAAACTGGGTGTAAATCAAGAAAATCAAAGCATACTATATTAGTTTCAATTTTGAATGAGTATTTTTTTTGCAAAATCCCAAGATATAGGCCATATTAGAAAAAGTATCACTCTATCAAAAGTTTCACTATGAGTGAAAAGTATCACTCATGTTTGAGTAATTCTTGGAAATAAATTTATTGTGAACAACCTAGGCTTTGGTATTTCCCAGCTTCTAATTCCCATTCAGTTGAAAATAATGAGCATGCTTCAACATTAGGAGTACAGCAAAAACTTTTGTTTCATGCACCTCAATGCACCCCCCAAGAGCTCTAGCTCTTTTAATTAAACAATGATGCAGACTGAAAACATTTGGTAGAGACATAGCATTAGCTCAAGCACAAACCCTCACTTCAACAAAATGCCATTCTGGTGCTTCAGCAGTGATGTGAAAGCTGTATGCATTTATTCATGAATTTTTTCAATGACTTACCCTTCATGAACAGTCATCATATCCCATATTTTCTTCTTCCCTCCCTGTAAAGTCACCCAAAGCATGTATTAATATATGCTAAAAAAAGAAACAAGCACCAGACATTACTTAGGACATATTTGAGTTTAATAATTCTAAATGTGGCAAGTGCATCAAATTCTCAATTACTTTTGTTTTCATTGATGAGTTTACAAGCCACAATCAGAAATAATAAAAGACATGGTATGGTTCCCAAAGCTATGAATTTGGTTCCTTGAACATCTCTGTTCAAGGCAGAAAGCAAATCAACCTCAGTAAGCTTCATGATAACAAAAGCCAAGGAGCACATCAACTATACCCACTGGTATGTCTGACATGAAGTATAGGCACCTATCAGGAATCTACTGTACTCGTGCATGTCTCAAGATTCCAGGAACCATGGCATTTCATAATACACCATGCATTAAATCCCTTTTAGATGGAGCAATAGAGTCATGCATTCACAATAACAAAACACACAAATCTCTTAACAGTCAAACTTTCTTTTCTAGCCCTACCATCAATCTGTGATCTCAATATCCTTGGAAATAGACAACAGTATAATTGAGACTATGCATGCATCTTCATGCACTCAGCGGCTCACATGAGATTAAGAAGCTTCTTTTGGCATAATAGCCATAAAAATCAATATATCAACTCTTTTGATTTCATGAAGTACCAAAAGTACAGCTATTGAATTGACAACTATTCAATTTATACTAAATATAAGTGGCTAAAACTTCTGATTTGGCATGATACATTTTCTAATAGAAGAACAGATCCATGATAGAAAACATTTTGGTATGAAACTACCTCTTTTAATAGGCTAATGTGTAGTACTGCTAATTTTCTAATGATGTACCTAATAGCCATAGACTACTTATGATCAAATATAATACTTACCTGTGTGTAATGTAATCTGACAGGATGTAGGTATTTGCTATCTGTCAATGTACCCACATACACTTCCTTTAGATCCTCCATAGCATTAATGTCTGGCATAAGGGCAATCACACACTTCAGCAGTGGATGTTTTAGGGAGACAGTTGCCTGATTGTGGCCAATGAACTAACAATACAAAAATTCATGTGAACAAAATGTTTCCATATAGCCAATTCAAATGAACTTAGACTATAGTTAGTGACACTACATAAAGAAGCTAAGGCCCAAATGCATAAACCTCATTTAGAGGAGATAAAGGAGCCTTTAAGCTAAAGAACTCTTTTTCCCCTTATAGGAATCCATGTATTCTAAAAAGGACCATTAACTAAAGGTTTCAGCATTCAAGCCTTAGTCAGTCTCAGACAGTAATATTTCGGCTTAACTTTAGAATACATTCCCACGCCCTTGGGAGCAAATAAGTATTAGTATCATACTTATATCTATATGGATATATTGGGAATATATTTCTCTTGACGGCGCATGGACGGTGTTTCGCCCAGAAAACGCTAGAAACTCCTCACATATCTTGGGCCTTGGCAACCCCGAGCGGCCATGTTACACGCTCCGCCCATGCCCCTGCGTCTGCTAGCACATTTCATGGCCTTCCTGGGCATG